>JAUCMS010000095.1:18208691-18223814 GCA_032357445.1 Enteromius radiatus | reverse complement strand
GGCTTGCACTGAGATATCTTAAAATACATCATTGCCATTGTTTGGTCTTAAAATGCTCACAGATAATGCATTTTTTTCAGACATGTTTCTAAAAACTCTTAAATGTCCTAAATTAGCAAAGATCTAGTCCTGGCTTAATCTAATTGCTGTACGGGAAACCGGCCCTGAGTGTTTTTACACGAGTACAATTTGTATTGTCACTAGATGGCAATATTGTCCAGTTGTCTGTTTGCATAGCAATTATAAATGTTTTGACTGAGCCTCAAACTGTAATTTCTCTCTTTGTCTCTACCTGCAGACCTGAGATTTTGAAGCAAGAGATCAAAGTGTTCTTTGTCAAGTACAATGACCCCATCTATGTAAAACTGGAGAAACTGGATATCATGATCCGCCTGGCCTCTCATGCCAACATCGCCCAGGTATTTCAAACTGTGTTTGACTCTTAGCTTTAAACACCACATGAACAGGATATTTAACAAAAAAACAATACTGTTAATAAATAAGGAAATGAGTCTCGTAATTTTCATTAAAAAAATGTTGGTTATAATTAATTAATTAAAATAGTGATTATATATATATTTTTAAGAAATTGTGGTTCAGTGTTATATAGAAAATATTGAGAACTTTGCATTAGTATGCTTTTATCACAGTATATAGCATATTAACTAGCAGCTGTAATTTTTTTTTTTTTTTTTTAACAGAGATTAATAATTGATAACTCTTAGATCCTTAAATAACACAGTTGCACTTTTGATTTTAACAAAGTATTATTAAATATTGAAATAACCTAAGATTAATGAATGTTTAGAATAATTTTTTTATTGGCAGTTTATCGTAGCTAATGAATTAACTAATGTTAGTTAATAGAGCCTTAATGTAGCCTAAAGTGTGACCAAAACAATAAAGTCAAAACAAAAGATATTCAAACAATATCTTGGACATGTAGTAGTCCAGATTTAAATGTAAAAAAAAAAAAAAAATCATAAAAATTTTTTTTAATAATAATAATTGAAAATAAATAGCTTATGAAGTCTAAATATTTAAGTATTTCTTGCTGTGATGAACATCACTTCAAATACAAAAATCTGAGTTATTTAAAACATACATATGTAATACGTTTGCAACTAAATGTCAATACCATGTTAATACTGTATGCTGTGATAAAATCATATTAGTGAAAATTGCTATTGAGAACTATTGCTCATTATTAATTGTAAATCCATTAACTAAGGCTAACTAATGAGATCATGTTGTAAGTGTTATTGTTCTTTATAATTCTTTTGCACTTTAATCTGTATGATTTTTTTACTTTATACATTTTTGTGTATTACTTTATTGTATGTAAATATTCAGTTATTTTTGTTATAAGAAAACATTTATTAAACTTTTAGTTAACCTTAAGTGTAACGCATATTTTATGATAACACTTCAACTAAATTTCAATACTGTGGTAATACTTTATACCACGATAAAAGCATTTACCAATTAATCACAACACGAAAATTTGATACTGTAATGGACCTAGTTATTGTTTAATTTAGTAGATAACTCGTACCATTTTTTACAGTGTGTGTATCGCATGATTATTATCCTGGTCTGAAGAAAACAAGTTTGGGTGCTTAAGAAAATGTAGTTTCTTTAGTTTTATTAGTAGGCCGAGGCAGCCAGCTAATCCAGACCTTTAAAAGTTTCAAGTAGTAGAGATGTTTCTCTAACTCCAATTATAGCTGCATTAATAACATCATTATCATAATGATTTTCACTGTCATTTATGTAAATACAGAGATCAAAGTCCTAAATTTCCTGTGATGCTAAGAAAAAATGCTGCCAGGATATTGACTGCAGTCCTCTGGGATTTAGATTGCATTAACTGGAAAACAAATCAACAGTTTATATCAAATGAAAAATGAAATGTTCAAATGAATGTTACACAACAGTGCAAAAGTAATTGATGAACAAATGGGCTGTTATTTGATTTTGTCTTTTTGTATGATTATGGAATTGGACCTAAATTGCAAAATATATCTATTTCTCCTGGTTATGCTGCTCCAAATTGTGTCTAAAAAAGAAACATGGTGCCTTTTTCTATTCAGTGACAGTCACTCATTGCGTTTAGCAAGAAACACATGCTTAAGTCCATCAAGCTCTAAGCTGACTCTTATAAATGGACAGCCCTCTTACACAGCATATGACAACAAATTACATTTAATTCTAATGCATCTCTTTGCTTTTTTCATTACTTATATTAAGTCATTTAGCTATTAAACGTGTCCATTTGTTAAATGTTAACATCAGACTCTTCCCCAACTCCCCCCCCCCCCCCCAAGCTTATAACTTTGTGAGAGATCGAGGTATCCATTCCCTGTTCTTTCTCTTGAGGAAGTCATTCAGCCTTTCATTTCAGAAGCACGATTGATTTCTATAGAAATCCACTTAAAATGATGTTGATTTCCATAGGTTTTGGCTGAACTGAAAGAATATGCCACTGAAGTGGATGTAGATTTTGTTCGGAAAGCTGTTCGAGCCATTGGCCGTTGTGCTATCAAAGTGGAGGTATGTCATTTCATCTTATTGTTCAGCCCTCTATAGGCTTTTTGTATGTCGCCTCATTCCATAGAGAAGTTTTTTAAAATATCTTCTCTTCTATAAGCCACCTAACTGCTTTTTTCATTGTGCATCCCGGTTGAAGTGCTGTAGGGCTGTGATGAGTTTTGTCATTCTAATGTGACTGAGTTTTCTTTTTCTGTCTGTGTGTGCAGCAATCTGCTGAGCGTTGTGTTAGCACTCTGCTGGACCTCATCCAGACTAAGGTCAATTACGTCGTGCAAGAGGCCATTGTGGTCATCAGGGACATCTTCCGCAAATACCCCAACAAGTCAGTCCACTGCTCTCATCTCAACTAATTTAATTTATACTTTTTAGTACTCTTCCACCATTTTGGATTTAGTTTTGTCACTGTGTTTGACGTGGTGTATTCTGAGATTGCGTGTTTTATAAAGTATACATACTGTGCTGTTTACAATTAGACTAAAATGAGGTCATTTAGGATTACTAAGCAAACTAACAGCCTTCATGTGAGGGGTCCACCTGTGATCCTTAAAATGTCCTGTATGCAACTCGCTATGTTCTGTAATTTAGTAAATATTATTTTTAGTATATATATTTATCTAAAGAAAAATAAAAAGTCGATTTAGAATGAAAGAACATATGAAATTAATAGGCAGCTGAAACACCTCTCTGATGTCTGCGCAGGTATGAGAGCATAATTGCCACTCTGTGTGAAAACCTGGACTCTTTGGATGAGCCAGATGCTCGAGCCGCCATGATTTGGATTGTGGGAGAATATGCAGAGCGTATCGACAATGCGGATGAGCTCCTGGAGAGCTTCCTTGAGGGCTTCCATGATGAGAGCACTCAGGTTTGATTTCTATTTTGTTCGTTTTGTTTTGTTTGAATGGTGGTGGTTTTTTTTTTTTGCCTTTGTTTTGTTTTTTGTCAGTTGTTATGGTGTTTTTTTGTTTTGTATACAGTATAAAGTTTGTTTAAAAGCAGGCATCTGATTTAGTATCCGCTGCATTGTTGCTTTCAGGTCCAGCTGACTCTGCTGACAGCCATAGTGAAGCTGTTCCTGAAGAAGCCCTCAGAAACTCAGGAGCTGGTTCAGCAAGTGCTCAGTCTGGCCACTCAGGTGAGATGGAGATATGCTTGGACAAAAGCTATAATTTTATACGATGATATATACTTGATATTAGCAGCTGAAAATGGCACAAATTCATTGGCTTGGTTTTCAGTCACCCCATGTTTTGAAAATATTGTTAACAAATGCTGGCAATTTTTTTTATCAGATAAAGATTTATTTATTTGAATCTATTTGTAATGAAAGACAAGTGTATACTTTGTTTAGTGCATACAATATAAAGTATTGTTATCCATCAGTACACATCCACACCATCTTAAATATTACGTTCGCATTCATATGATGGATAAAAGAATGAAATTTCAAAAGGAGCTCAGCGTCTGGCTCTCAGTGTCAACGCTATTGTTTTTTACTTCATCCCTTCAGGACTCTGATAACCCTGACCTGCGTGATCGCGGCTACATCTACTGGCGTCTGCTGTCCACTGACCCTGTGACTGCTAAAGAGGTTGTGCTGTCTGAGAAGCCTTTGATTTCAGAGGAAACAGACCTGATTGAGCCCACCCTGTTGGACGAGCTCATCTGCCACATCGGCTCGCTGGCCTCCGTCTATCACAAACCCCCCAATGCCTTTGTGGAAGGAAGCCACGGCATTCACCGCAAACATCTGCCCATCCAGCACGGCAGGTACTAATACGGCTAAACCTCTTGAAATGTTGATTGATGGCTCTTGAGTCTGAGCTTTATAAAATAGTTTAAGAATTCTTTATCACAAAGAACTCAAAATCACAAAGTCATGGTAAAGTCATCCCTCTTATTTGTGTTATTGCTGTGTGTTTTTTCGAAAAAAGGATGTCTGAATCAGTCTCAGTCCAGTAATACAATAGGGGACTCATTGAAAGTAGTGCCACACTGAACCAACGTTGTCCTCTCTCCTCTAGAGCAATGAAGCATCCTTTGTTCAGTTTGTGTTACCCATCTCGCTGTGTATCATCATTCTTTTATAGTATCGACACTGGGGAGAGTCCAGTCAGTGCCGGCCCGGCTGCTTCAATTGATCAACCCCAAGTCATTCCATCTCAGGGTGACCTTCTGGGAGACCTGCTTAATCTGGACCTTGGTCCCCCTGTCAACGTGCCCCAGGGGTCTTCCATGCAGATAGGCGCTGTGGATCTCCTCGGAGGTGGTCTTGACAGTTTGGTGCGTGTTCTTCTCTTATAATTTTACAGTCTTGTGTATTGTCCAACAGCCCTTATTTTAACTATTTACAATGATAACCATAGTTTTCACTAGAGTACCATGGTTACCTCAGTTATTGTTAGTATAGTATGCAGTTTATTAAATCAGTTTATTATTCAATATTTTTGTTTTGTTTTCCAGTACAAATAAATAAACAGGTTTAATTGTGATATGAAGGGAGTGCTACAAAACTTTAATTTTTTTTTTCTCAATAATAACATATTTAATTATATGGCCTAACAAATGAGCTGAAAGTTGTTATTGAGCAACATTTGCCGCAATCGTGTATTTAGGTATGCCCACACTTACAGAAAAACCACATGGACTTCACATGTTAAAATCACATGGTAAAACCACATCAGAAGTCTGTGAAACACATATTTCACATGTGTTTTTTTTTTCTGTAAGGGCATGACCAGTGTTTTTGCTAGTTTCTCTGAGGCTTGTGTTCAGCCTTGATAGCATGTTCACTGGTGCAGGTGTGGTTTGAAGGTTTTAGGGCACTCAGCATAAGATGATTGCAGCAGTATATTTCACATTTGAGTGATTACTACACTCGTTACCATGGTCACCACGTCTCACAAGCTTCTGCCTCATGACAGTGAACAGCAAAGTAAAGGAAGCGCAGGGTGAAACAATAGCGAGGTCAGCATTTCTTTACTGGAATGGGAATGTGATTGCGTAAGTGCTCTGACTTTCAATCACGCACTCATCATTTATTGACACAGTGCTGAACGCTGCTCAGTACTGCAGATCTAATCTTGAATAATAATGGAGCAAACTAAAGGATGATCATGACAATGCAGTTTATAGTGTACATATAATGGGAATTATCTTTGCTCTTTTGATAATAAGACTTTTTTAGTCTCAATCTGATGCACCAGTCCTTTTAAAATATCATGCTGCTGAATTATAAATTGCGGCCCCTTTTAGTATTATTTTGACTGTTGATCATGGTGTAGCTGCAGGACTGGCATATGTTGAAGTGGAGAGACTGTTGTATGTGAAGTGTTGTTACTCCTTTTGAGAGCTCACAAGTATTATATCATACCAGCTATGCTCTCCTAAACTTACTGCATCCACAGCACCAGAACCCCAGGGCTGAAAGTTTTGCTGCTTTAAACGCAGTCATCAACCCACATAAATCCTTCCACTCAACAAACACATGCACAGTTCCTGAGGGAAGTATGGAGAACATTTACATTTTTGGTCATGATCTGTGCAAATTATGCACTGTAAAAAGACATAGTGCACACTGAGAAATCAAAATATTCTGTATGTTTGTAGTTTAATATTTACATTTATTGTAATATTAAAAATAACACTTAGTTTTAAGATGACATAGTTACATGTACTTACTATAGTAATAATAGTAAATTATATTTAATTGCAAGTAACTAAAGCTAAATTTAACCCAATGGTAAGTATACTGTATTGTATGTACGTCAACTTTATTTTAAGGTGTCCTTTTTACAGTGTAATTTATACTTTTAAGTACTGAGTAATATTAATTAACTAAATGTACTTACTGTATGGTTAGAGTTAGGATTAGGGTTTGGTATAGGGTTACTTGATTGTAATTATCCATAATTAAAAGTATAGTTCACCCAAAAATGAAAATTCTGTAATCATTTACTCACCCTCAAGTAGTTCCTGTATGAATTTCTTTGTTTTGCTGAGTGCAAAGGATTGTCACCATTGACCTCTGTAGTGGGAAAAATTGCTTTAGGAGTCAATAGTGACCTTAAACAGCCTGGTTACAAAGTTTTTTCTAAATATCTTCCTTTGTGTTCGCCAGAACTACTTGAGGGTGAATACATGATTACTTGATTATATGAAACATGTAATAAAGACATCTTAAAATAAAGTGTTACCAAATATTTCACTTTCATCTGTGGAACATAAGTTAGGTATTGTAATGAATGTTTAAGCTACTATTTTCCATATACTGAAAAACATTCAATTTAAAATTACATTTCATATTTAATTACAAGAAACGACAACTAACGCATTGAATTACATGTGAAATTTTAAAGTAGAAAAACTTAAATAGTATTTTCTTGTGTAAATACTCTAGAAAACTTTGACAGTAAATGACGGCTGTTGAGCTTTAAAATGAAATTCCAAATGGCCAGCACACTGTTCTTTTTTTTTTGCTCCCATAGAATGTTTTATAATTTAATCAATTGCAGTGTTTCAGCCACAAGCGTCTTCATCAGACTTTGAATTGAGAGCTTTCGAAATAGAACATATTACTTTTGTTCAAAAGAATACCTTCTTTTTAGCTCCACTAAAGAAAATTTATATTGTCTGGAATGACATGAGGGTGAATAAATGCTGACAGATTTGTTTGGGTGATCTGTCCCTTTAATGAATATTATTGGAAATATTGTGTGGATATGCCAGAATCATCACATCCAGAAACAATTTGTTTGTTTCTATTTTTTTTTTTTTCCTGGATCTACAAAAGGCCTATTTCTTCCTCCTTGTGTGTAATTGGATTTGTCAAGCAGGCATCTTGCAGGCATTTCCAGCATGGCGCATGTGCAACGTTTATATCTGGGCAGCGCAGGTGCTGCTCCTCAGTGCAATCTTCTACAAATTGGAAGTTACTGTATCAGAGCTTTGCACTGGTGTCCTATATAAACCAGGATAGAGAGACATGCCACTTGCTGTGTGAAGATTCTGTTCCAGCTCAAGCTGTGTTGAACAGGGTGTAAGGAAAGGTTTTGTGATTCTGTCTCTAGACTAGTGATATACTCAAAATTGAGTTTCCCTTCTCAGCGATCCTCCTGATGAACAACTACTCTGCCAAATGACAGCACACGGGTTGTGAGACTTGAGATGTGCTACAGCCGCTAGTCACTAATCTAGATTTATTCTTGTATGCATACAGTTAAAAAAAAAGTTTGGGGTTGGTAATTTATTTACACAATTTTTTGTCTGTGTTTATTTGATCCAACATAAAAGTAAAACACTGTTTAAAAAAAAAAAGGTGAAAGTAACAATATTTAAGTTTTTTTTTTAATAATGTAGTTTTTGAATGTAATGTATTCCTCTTATGGAAAATATTTCTTTGTTGTTGAATGATCCTTTAGAAATCTTAATATGTTGATTTGGTGCTAAAAAACTTTTCTTTTATTTATTTATAAACTTAATATATTTTGTGGAGACAAAATTTCATGATTCTTTGCTAAATAGTTCAAATGATCAGCATTTATTTGAATAAACTGTATTAATAAGAGTGTACACGTCACGTATGATTCATTTATTTTATTGTAATAAAAATATTCATTTAATAAAAGTATTAATTTCTTTAAAAGAAATTACTGACTCCAAACTTTTAAATTGTAGTTTTTTATGTATTTAGTCTGTTTAGCAGTTGTGCTTTAATTGGTGTGGTGTGTTTTAGCTGTTTGACACATTGCACTGTACCGTAGAACTGCAGTGTCCTTAAATTCATCCCCATAAAGCATCCTCAGTACAGCCATTCAGACAATGTCCTTGGCTTTCATTTTTATTAGTTTCTTGATACAGTTTGAAGTTAGTGTTGATAAAAGATTGTCAAATATGTTAAGAGATGTGATATGAAAATATATTTGTTTGTTAAAGAAATGTTAGATGAGCCTGAGACCTTTTTTACTTTTCATCCAGCTCAGGCAACCCATGACTTAGTATATAAAAAAGCCCCCCACTCCACCCAGCTTTGTATTCAGTACAATGAATATACTTCTGCTGATTAAATGAGTCATTCCAATAAAATACCAATGTGTTCGTCATCCTTATCAAGGAGACAGTGTTCAGAGCTGAAGAATGTTAAATACTGAACAGTCTGCAGAGCCTTCTGTCTGCTCAAGGTTGTGAGTGTTTGAAAGAGACCAACACTGCGGACTCAGCACCTGAAGGGATGCTTTTTTAAACTCTTGGCCTCTTTAGCTCATATCAAATGTACATTGCCGTTTAGCAGGACTCTAAGTCAGTCTAATCAAAATCACACCACGAATCATCACATTTTTTTTTTCTCCATTGAGATTTGGTTCAGAATATTTTTTATCACCAAAACTTTACCAACGGTTCTCTGTGTGTGTGTG
The DNA here is from genome assembly GCA_032357445.1 of Enteromius radiatus. Classification (NCBI taxonomy): domain Eukaryota; kingdom Metazoa; phylum Chordata; class Actinopteri; order Cypriniformes; family Cyprinidae; genus Enteromius; species Enteromius radiatus. The sequence continues at coordinate 18,214,848 of JAUCMS010000095.1, read as the reverse complement.
TATATATATATATATACACACACACACACACACACCATTGGTAAAGTTGAAAAATAGAGTTTATATATAAAATATTAAACATTTACACTGTCCAATTAATAAAATGTCAATGGATAAAATATTCTTGCCTTGCTTTTTTCTCTTATTTTGTTTGTATTATGTATTTTACAGTTAGCTCTAAATGATCTATTATAGCAATATTTATCTCACTTTTTTTTTTCTTAAATTCCGCAGCTTTTGCTAACACACAAGCCGAATTGTTACTTTCAGCCTATGAAAGGAACCCAGGAGCACTGCTCATCAGCTCATCATGCCTCTGTCTTCAGCTTCGCTTGTCTCAGTCTTGGTCAACAGCTGAATTAATGTCTCCGAGATTGAATTTCAGGTTGTCTTTAGACATGGCAAAAACAAAGTTTGAAATAGCAGGCTTTAAAAGTTGGGTGTCCTTTGTAAACAGGAAAACTCGTTAAGTCGTTAATGGATCCTTGACGTGTCTCTCTGTCTGTCTCATGTTGTTTGTTGGCCTGGAAATGGGTCTTCTGTTCCCTGTTATAGCTCGGGGGAGATCTGGGAGGAGGTGTTGGGGGCAGTCCTGCAGTAAGTGAGCTCCTCTCTCTCCACTCGTATCCGTCTGTCCGCACTCAGCATGTTGTGTGCTATTTATATATGATGCTTAATAGCCTGTATAGAATAGGCACCTAGCTGTGTGTTCTGCTTTGTTTCTTTCTTTTGCATGCACAAAAATCCATTCTGCTTTGAGGTGATATGCTCTTGATATGACAAACTTCTCTAAAGACTTTTGTTTAACATTTCCTGCTTTAACATTTGGATTAATAGCGGTGGGGTGTTTTTTTGTTTTTGTTTCTTTTCTTACCTAAATGCCTTGTTTTTCATTGCACTGCTTTTAAACTGCTTGTAAAAAGTTTGGTATAATTAAGATTTTTTCAAATGTTTTTAAAAGTAGTAGCTTGTGTTCACTGAGGTTGCATTTATTTTATTTATTAATAAAAAAATATATATTAATATTACGAAATATTTTTAAAATGTAAAAACTTCCTGTGAGCTGAAATTTAATCTAGTCTTCAGCCATTAATCCAGTTTTCAATGTCACATGATTAAACATTATTTTAACATTATTATTATTATTATCAATGCTGAATATTTTTTCTGCTTTATATTTTTGTGGAGCCCCCCTCTCAGCAAAAACTTATTTTGGTTTCCACAAATAATTACAGCTGAATAAAAGGTTTTCAAACTGATTAAAAATCATTTATTTCATAACTAAGCACCAAGTCTGCATATTCTGAAGAATCACATGACACAGGCCGCTGCCATTTTAGCTTTGACATCATAGGAGTAAATTACATTTTTAAATAAATTAAAATAGAAAGCAGTTCAAAATAATAATAAAATAAAACTTTATTTCACAATGTCATGCCAAATACATTCAGACTTGGTGAGCACAGGGGACTTTTAATTTTAATTATTTTAATTAAAATTTTAATTATTCCAAACTTTTGACCAATAGTGTGGTTTGTTGATAATATCAAAATGCTATTAATTTTCTTCATACCCTGCAAAACTGGTATGGCCTACATGAAGAAAGCCTGCTCCTGCTGTTGTTTGAAGGATAACGCAAATACTTGCTTGAGTGGTGTCAACTCGTTTAACACTCAGAAATCTTATGATTTTGTGTTATGTTTTTGTATCACACAGGTGGGCCAAAACTTCATCCCGTCATCGGTACCCAACACCTTTGCTCCGTCTCCTACACCTGCTGCTCTCAGCAGCGGCCTCAATGACCTGTTTGAGCTGTCATCAGGAATGTCCATTGCTACAGGAGAATATGTGGCACCCAAAACTGTGAGTATTACTCTTCGTTAAACTGTAAACCATAACCTCTCACCCTTTTCTGATCATTTATATCACTTCTCTAACAACCAGTCAATCAAAACTGCCAGAACCTGTCCAAATCCAATTTTTGCAAGCCTATACTTGTTTCAGTTATGTCAAAGTCTTTCAAGAAGGGAAGATCAGTCTGTTCTCCTTGTCCAGCATGAGCATTAACTTCATGTGCTACATAAATACAGGCATACAGAACGGCTCTCGGGGGAACCACGTCTCGGGCAACATCATTAATAAGAGCTCCATTAGAGCCAGAGTAGGTCAGTAGAGTAGGACAGAGCACAATTAGTTCTTATTAGGATACTTTATAAAGTACCTTGTGAATGCTCTTCCAATTCCCCTGGTGCTCTGGGTGCCTCGTGCTGCTTATATATGTGTTAATTTGTCTCTTTTAATCTGATTTTGTTTCTTTTTGGATGCCAGCTCAGTTGTTGTAAGCAACATTGTTTGGGTGAGTGAGTGTAGGTGAAATTCAGACTCCTTGCACTTTAATCTAAAATGACTAGTTATCCAATTAGAGAAGATCATAGCCTTACTTTATGAATTAGACAAACGGTAAATTAGAGAATGTGCCACAAACACTAATTTCTTTGGTTTTTGAAGGTATGGCTGCCAGCAGTCAAAGCAAAGGGCCTGGAGATATCTGGAACCTTCTCTCGGCGTCAGGGTCACATGTACATGGACATGTCCTTCACCAATAAAGCCCTGCAGCACATGACTGACTTTGCCATCCAGTTCAACAAGAACAGGTCTGTTCAGTCATTGTGATGTTACAGAATGAAGCTTTTACATTTCAGTAATTGTTGCATATTTTTTTTTGTTGTTGTAATAATTCAAATATCTTTGGCCATATAATTGAATTTGATAAATATTATATTTCATAAATTATAATATATAATAGTATGTAGATCTATATAGAGTTTTACATTTATATTGTGAAATATATTTCAAATTGTTGAAAATATTCTTGGTCAGTAGAATTTAAAGTAAATTATTTTTTTATATAGCAAAGATGCATTAAATTGAACAAAAGTGACATTTATAGTGTTGTGAAATATTTCTGTTTTAAATAATTAGCAGAGAGAGAGAGAGTACTAATAACTGATGATAATTTTCTGCAAAGTTTAACAGTAGATCTCCTGTAAGCCAATAGTCTGTCTAATTCCACATAGATAATTATTTTCACATAGTTTGCAGTTTAAACCATCAATTGTTTTTCAAATCCTAAAAGTTAAAGGCCACTTAGCCAGTAACTCTTGCTCTTGATGCTAAGTGTTAATTGGCCTTTCCTGTAACTGACATGACATAGAGCAATTACAGACTCTGTATATATGTTTTTTTGTTGTTGTTGTTGTCTTTAGTTTTGGAGTGATCCCCACCACCCCTCTCCCCGTTCACACTCCACTGATGCCCAGTCAGAGCATCGACATCTCCCTCCCTCTCAACACCATCGGCCCTGTGATGAAAATGGATCCACTGAACAACCTACAGGTACAATGCATTATTGCCTTTTGCAGTTGTTTTTAACGCCCCCATACACACACCAATTGGGTCCTCTCTTTGCATTAAGTGTCCCACAGGAAATAACACATTACAAATATGCGGTTAATGTTTAAATTACATCTCTGTGTATCCAAACCTCCGAACTCTCAGCTGCAAAGCATGCACGATTGAGTCAGTCATCCCCACGTGCTTCATTAGTTACGGAGATCATTTGTGTGAACAGCGGCTGCAAAACATTCAATTTCATGCCTTTAAAACACTCTAGATAATGAGTACTTGCCTGTGGCATCTAGTCTACTAATGCAGATAATCAATCAGATACAAATGTCATTATGAATCATCATCGTTTCATATGATTTATATCGACATGTTTCTGCCTCATTAGTTTTACACCAGTGTGTCGGTTTATCTTCAGATGGACGTCCAACAGTGTTTGCTCTGACTGTTCCTTCCTTTAGAATTAATTTACACTACTATGTCCCATCATATTTCCTCCTCCACCTCTATTTTCTGCCTGTGACATCCTGCTGGGTTGCTTCATGCGCCCCCTGTTTAAAGATCACCTTCTGTGACTTTTCTCTCTTCGCTGTTGCTTGTGTCAAGCATCTGGGTATTCCTTATTAAGCTGAGCTGCCTGCAGAGTGTTTATGGCTTGTGTTAATGAGTTCAGCTCAAGAGTCATCACTGTAAACAGAAACGGCCCTTTGAGTGGCCAGGAGATGCTATGACCTGACAATGTTCAAGTTTAATTAAACAGGTGTTTTTAATATCTTCTTAAACCTGTATTAGTTAATGTCTTCTGTGGAAAACAAAAAGATGCGTTTTGAGGAGATGCACATTTTTTTCCTTAATTAGTCATTAACTACAAAAAAAAACCTGCCAATTGTGCCATTATGCCTAACCATGAATAAAAATGATCTTCCATTCCAACAAAAAGCACACTGGGTGTTAAAAAATAGAGGTCATTTATACCATAATTTATTCATTGGATTTCTATGGCTCGATTTGCAATCTAATAATATTTACATGGTGAAAAATATGAGAGATCTCATCAGCAGGGTGCAGCCATTGATTTCTGCCACCCTTTTTCTTCTGCTCTTGTGCCTTTATTCTTGTGTCCCTTTCCTTGCAACTGAAAGCTTTTTTTTCCATTTGGTGAATAAGTACAGCATCAAAATGCTGTCAGGGTGCAGATGCGTTTTAGACCCTTATACAAGTGAAGTATATTTAAAAGTCTGACCACTCAACCTTTCTCACCCCAGGTGGCTGTGAAAAACAATATTGACGTCTTCTACTTCAGCACGCTGATCCCTCTCAATGTCTTCTTCGTGGAGGACGGCAAAATGGGTACAAGCACTCCGCAACCATATGCTCGCGTTAAATACAGCACACTGTCTCACACTGAGGTTTTGATTGAGTTTAGAACTAATAAAAGAGCGGATTGATTGGATGTAACTAGGATTGAACACACTTTAGTCACTGATTGGCCAAATCCCAGTTGATAATCTTAACACTTTTCCTCAACAGAGCGTCAGGTGTTCTTGGCCACATGGAAGGACATTCCAAATGAGAATGAGCTGCAATACCAGATCAAAGACTGCCACTTAAACGCAGGTGAGATCATCTAGCCCTCAACATGCATGACGCATGAGTTTGTGTAGAGGGGTTTTGTGATGTATGGATCAGTGCTCATTGAATCAAAGGCGGATAGAATAGAGGAAAGCTTACAAATAGCAGGAAAAGGACTAACTGGAAAGGACTTTTGATCTGTTTGCCAGAGCGCTCATACCTCTTTGTAGTTTGGGCTCTGTCCATGTCCAAACTGGCACCTGATACAGATAGCTACAACAGTGTGTCCGCTAGAAAAAAAACACCCCCATTTTTTCATAGCTTGGATGCTAAAAGCCAGTTTATTTTCCTTAGCAAATTACTTTAAAAGAGAAATTAACTTCTTAGTTTCTGCATTCTAATAGGTGATTAAAAGTCATGAAACAGCTTTATGTTTCTTGACTTGGCACAATGCAGATGTAAATCTTGCGGATGTAAAACTTAAATATTCTGACTGTTTGAGTTAGGACTCTAATTTGATTATAATTAAAGACCATATTAGATCATGATAAATAATGATGAAACCACACATATCACCTCTCTGCCATGGTAAAATGTAACTATAAGGTTTCTACAGTATTGGTTTTATAGCAACCATTAATCCTTTAATCCATTTAATTTATGTCTGCATTAATATAATAAATTCTATATGTATATCACACTTTTCAGCTACAATACCATGGTGAAGTTAGTGTTAATAGAGTAGATCTATGGTAATCCATGTAAAAGCCCTCTAATGGGATTGTTCATGGCACAGTGTTTTTCATGTTTGTGAGTGCTGTTGAGAAAGTCAGCATTGTTGCATTTGGCTTTAAACTAAATCAGAGACATTTGGGTTCTTCGCTGAATTTGAGTGCTTTTCCATAATTGATTGCTTTGTTTATTATTTAATTAATTTTGATATCAAAGGGTATATATATATTTTTTTTATATGTTGATACATATATAGTGATATTATGTAAGTAGTTGACGAATTAATGTGTCCTATGGTGATAAAAAAAATAAAAATAAATTTAAAAAGGCCTCTAATGGCGCTTTTCCACTACACAGTACCAGCTCGCCTCGGCTCGACTCAGCTCTGTTTGGTTTTCCACTGTGTAAAAAGTTGTACCTGTACCTCCACAATAGTACCTGGTTGTCA
>JAUCMS010000095.1:18175413-18186798 GCA_032357445.1 Enteromius radiatus | reverse complement strand
ACCCCTACACGTGAACGCGCCAAACGGAGGGGTAGGGGTAAGTGTAGGGGTAAGGGGTAGAATTGGGATTGGGCCTTGATATACGCTGCACAGCAATCCAGTCTGACAGTCAAACCAGCGAAATATTAATGACTAAATGAATGAATCAAAGAACAGATTGAGTTAGTGAATCAATGAATGCGGTAATAAATGAATTCTGTTGCAGAGGGACTCTGATGAACCGAGTGTGTCAGACATCAGAGAACAGAGCTGTCTGTCACAGATAGTGGCTGATGGACAATGCTGGTGGTTTCTGTCAATCCAAGACCCAGAATCACCCGGTGACTGACAGCATGAGGTCTAGAGAGGTTTGGGGCTAATTGTGTTTACGATCCCATCTTCTTATCAGTACACGAACACACATAAGACACGTTTTCTGAGGTCAGCTTTGAAGTTCTGTTAGGAATCCACATCTTCGAGAACTGTAGCTGTTGGTTCCCCGATTTGAGATCTATTTTTAGCTTTTCTGCCCAGTTTATATCAGTCCAGTGCAGCTCTGTGGAAAGCCTCTTTGAAGTGAAACAATTGGAAATCTATTTGTCTTTTTTCAGAGCTGTCAGAGGCACAGGTCATCTCAAACAGAGATAAGCGAGGAGACGCGAGCTGCTCTCTGTTGGAGACAGGACGAGAGGCCGATAGAGCAGCACATATGACTGCTTCACTTCTTGACAGCTTTCCACTGAAACAGTCTGTACATGCGGGAGGCTTATTATAGTAACCCAAGAGCTAAAAATCCTGTCTCAGACCAGTTTCACTGTAATTAAATAAATTTGACTGGCTTTCTTGGGGTTGTATTTCAATACAACGGTTTTCTTATCATGTAAGATTTTGTTTACTTTTATTTTTAATTTTTGTAATTTAAGCCATATTGCACAAGCAAGAGTGCTGATATTCAGTTTATATTAAGTTTCAGAAAATGTATCTGGTAAAATAATAAAGCTTACTGTATCATATTTGATACAGAAATGTCTAAGGCCTCTGAATGATCAACATAATCAAAACTTAATCAAAAAGTAATAAAAAAAATCCTTGTTTTTTCCGATTGATAATTCATAGTTTTTCATCAAGTAAAAGGCATAATATTTGGCCATAAAAGCATGATATATCAAAAATTAAATAAAAAATATATGCAAACCTTTTTAAATATTTTTGTTTTTTATTTTTTCTAAAGGTTCAATAAACAATTCTATTACATTTTTAACATATTATTTCATATGACAGGCAGATTTGCATATTTTTCTATACCAGTGAAATACATGTAACCCTAAATAAATACATAAAACAAAAATTCTTAAAAAATAGAAATATATTTAATAAATACCCACTGAGAATCAAAGTCAGGAAATGTGTGCTAGGGAATATGAATTTGTAAAATTATTTGTATGTGTAGTGTGCATCAGTACCATAGCAAAGGTTTTTCATTAATCTTTTTAAAAACAAAAGTATGTACAACCTCTATCATATATCCAAATGATGCATGTGTTTAGAACATAATCGAGATGTGTTTGGATAATGCAGGAGCTCAGTCAAATCTAATGTATTCATTTAAAATTTCTGTCATTATTTACTCTCTCTCCCATGTCATTCCTTACCTGCATGACTTTATTACTTCAGCCTATACTATGAATGATTTGAGTCCAGTGTTGTTGGAAAAATATGCTTTTATCTTCTTTATTAAAAAAGGAGCTAAAGAAAGGCTTGACATTAGTTTGAGCAAATGATTACTGATGAATTTCTGTTTTTTCTTTAACACTGAACCTAATATGCCGTCCCCACACACACTATGACATTTTATATCATATAATATTTATATATATTATGCACAGGCAAATGCATAGATAATACTATGCACAGAAAGTTGAGCCCAAAGGGCTGTGGGTGTGATGAAATAATTTCTGCATGTTTAGTCACCTGAAAATTAAATTGTGTAATATAAAGCCATCAAAGGGCTAGTGTCCTTGTATCATTTAGACCTTTCAAAGCCCATTAACAAAGCCTAATATTTCAGTGTTGTGATGCAAGATCATCGCCTACATCTTAAAACAAAAAATCACAAAATAGATAGATTTTGAAAGTAAGAAATTACTAAAAGTGATTTTAAAACACCTAAAAGTGTTTTAATTTTAAATATTTTTCACATCTTTCCTGCAGAAGATAAAGTGTGACACACAAGCTTTAGGTTAAGGTTCATCTTCAAGGTAAAGGCAATACAATTTGATTTGAAAACGTCTTTCAGTGTGATAACAGTATTCATCTACACAAAAGCTGCTGTTCTATATATGTTGCCATGGATTTACACTAATATCTTGATGCATGATATGCCATTTTATTCTGAATGTATCCAGAATAGATGGAGGCAAAGAGAGCAGAAAACATAGATATAGAGGATTTTGTTGGATTTGGGCCAGACCACATTTATTGTATCAGTCTGATAAAATTGCAGCATAAATTAATCCTCTTGATGAAGACATTCCACACACAGCACAGCAGGACCATTATGAAATATGCTATATTAAAATACCCATTTGAGGTTATGAGCTGGAAAAACACATAATGTAGTAAAATCTTTGTTGCCAAAATAACAAACCCTTAGTTGCATCTGTTTTTTGTTGTTTTGTTTTATTTATTTTGGATGTTGGTGACAGAATGCTTTTTCAAAAAGACCGAGAGTTTTACACAGGTACATTATATTAAAAAATAATAATAATTTTGATTAAATTCTTATTAATAGCAGATTCATGGCCGAAATTATATATATGAAAATATAATGCTATTTTTTAGTATGTAATACTATAATTTAAATGCTAATCATAAATTTAAACATAATATTATAAATGTGTAGTTGGATATTCATATTCATTTGATATTTGCTAAAGATTAAGAAAATTTTTTAAAGAGATTAAGTGTTTAAAGAGATTAAGTGTTTTAAAAGATTAAGTGTTAGATGACTGCAATGATAATCTAAAAATAAATTTATGGAGTATTTAGAATGAGCACAAACAATTAAATATCCTAAACTGTCTGATACTAATACATTAGAAAAACAAAATTGTAACATTACATTGTGCATCCCTAGTTCAAATTCAATAAAGGGAACATAACATTTTTTTTTGTGTGTGTGTGTTAATTTCAACATATCTTCTAACATCAGAACTAACAATCCTTGTTCGGTTCGACTGAATCGAATTCAAGTTCGTTAGCCCTCTTTGTGTGGATCTTTTGGGCAGGTGTGAATACAGCAATCACACTTGGCTGTGGACCAAACAACTGCACTGAGTCTCAGCCCGCTTTCTAACAAACTCTGGTACAGTTGGATTGATGAACCAATGAATGGATGACCTTAGCACACACAGTTTTGTTTACAGTTTCTAGTTCACGCAGAAAAGGCAGTGTAAAAGTGAACTGCACCAAACCAAAAAGAAAATCTATATTGTATTTGGTCAAGTGCACTAAAAGACTTTCCTTGTGTGAATACACCGTAAGACCTTTTTTAAACAAGCAACCAGAATCAGAAATATGTCAGGATGACTTGACATATGTATGTTGAATTCACTTTTAAATATAGCTCTCATTACCAAAGCATATTTTTTCAGTTGTTTTCAATGGCAGAACTGCATTCTTTAAAGTGTTACAAGCGCTGAGCATCTTTTCATGTTGAGCACAGGGTGCTCAAGTTTTTTTGACTCACCACTGAGAGTTGAAGAATGTTCAACTTCGAGTAAAACGCAGCGCTCATCACTGTCACTGTTTAGTCAGCCATCCAATCACAGTGGAGGAAATACCACTTTGTACTACGACTGAACAACAATGAAGGAGTGTTAATATTTCTTGTCTCTGAGTATTGATGTCTGTACCAGATGGGATTCCCGAATTATTATGGATATTGTTATGAAAAATAATGCTTGCAGTATTTAATTTATAATGCGTCTACCATATTATTTCTGGCTATATTCAGTATCATAGTAACCACAGCATCTCACAACTGTGCGTTGTAAGCAGTGTTTTCAGCTGGCTAAAAATGCTTTTGTGGACACACGGCCTAATTCACTTTCATGTTGTCATGCAGACCCATAAACATAAAACATAAAAAAAGATATTCTGTGAAACATTCAGAGTCAGTGGTCAACAAAGTGGTCAGTGGTTACATCATTCTTCAAAATATCTTTTATATAGGTTATTATATAGGTTTGATACAACATGAGTAAAGTCCAGTGACCAAATGATGACTTATTTTCTCTTAACTTTTTTTTATTGTCATTTTGATTCCATTAATATCCTCCATAACAGCTTACTGAAAGTTGTTTTTCTGTGGCGTCTGTGGAATGTCTGCTTAGAATTGTTTGTGTGTGTATCTTTCCACAGAGTCATGGGCTCTGGAGAGACGCCCATTCTGATTGTCGGCAACAAGCGTGATTTGCAGAGAGGTCGCGTCATCCCTCGACACAGCGTATCTGACTTAGTCCGAAAGAGCTGGAAGTGTGGATATGTTGAGTGCTCTGCCAAGTTCAACTGGCACATTTTACTGTTGTTCGGAGAGGCTCTCCGCAGCGTGGGTTGTGCCCGCTGCAAGCACGTCCATGCCACCATCCGTTTCCAGCGAGCGCTCAGGAGAGAGAGATGCGTCCTGATGTGAGGTTGCCGTTTCTCTTCTACAGAGCCCGTTGTAAAGCGGTTTATGGTTATGGACACTCCATTATTGTGTGGGTAGCTGGAAGAGCTGTGATAACCCTCATGCCAAGGAACTTAACATTTGGGATTCTAACTATGGACAGACAGATGTGGTCTTATAACAGGAAGTCCCTGTTGCTTCATTACTTAAGCCTTCAAACAGATGTCTCCGCTTTTGGCCTGGAAGAACACAACCAACATCTCTGCCTCTTATCTTAGAAATCCAAAACTGCCAAAAGGCTGGTGGAAGGCAACAAAACTCAGCTTTAATATTACATTAATACACTTGCTTAAGTTCAGGCCAGGACAGCACATAGATGCTTCTCTATGCTTATGAGCTTAAGGATTTTCCAGTTCCTGCAAGCAGAAGTGTCTCCCTGCTCAGGTGCCATATGTAGGCACTGATTCTGCAATACACCACAAAAACACAAATTATACCAAGAATCTATGTTCTATAGATGCTTTTGTGTTTTTAAAGGGATAGTTCACTGACAGATGGCATGATTTACTCACCTCTGTGTTGTTCCAAAAGAGGTCATCCCTTCAAAAGGGATGTAAAAAAATGACATTCTGCGCCGATTACATACAAAAGCTTTATACAGTATATAGGAATTCACCAAAAAGCTTCCTTTTTTTAGTGAGCTGGAGAGCTCTGATAACCCTCTGCTGCATCCTGAAGTTGAGCTGAGCTGAACTCGAACCAGGGGCCTCAATTATAGGCTAAAATGTTGCATAGAAACTGTCATATGATCATTTCTCAAATGTGCACAAGTGTGATTCAGCAAAGTCGCAAAAGTTGAATGGTTGAACTTGTAAAGGTAGCCTAATTAATGTCATTAACATAATAATAAGCTGCAATCCACATACAAATCCTTTACTTGAGAATGACGAGCGGCAAGAAATCCTTAAATATCTACACAGAAAAGTGCATATGTCTGTTTGGACACTGATGTGGTAATAATCATTTTTCCACAGCAAATACCGTTTTTTTTTAGATCTGAAAGTTGAAAGTGAAGTTTTGTGAATCAGATAAATGTTCATTGATAATTTGGACACTGCGACTTCCAAGAGCTAGGGTAGATGTAAATTTCTATTGAATGATAAATTAAATTTCAGTCTGTTTGTGATACAAACTCTTAAATAGCCAGTAAGACTTGCAATATAGTGCAGTACAGTATAATTTAAGCATTATTTTTATATTACGATATTTATTCATATTTTTAAATAGCTTTTATTTTTATATTTTCAGGGTTTATTTTATTAGTCATTTTTATTAGTAATTATATATAGAGAGATTTTATTTCAAATAATTTTTTTATATAATTTTAAGTTTAATTTAATTTTACATTTTATTCTAGTTTTAGGTTTAGTACTTGAAAATAAGCTTGCTTTAGTTTGCTGCCTGTATAGGCAACATTCCACCTTTTTGAAGTTTTTGAGTTTCCCCTAATATTATATATATATATATATAATATATATAATTTCAATTACTGAAAACAACATTTTTAATAGTTATAGTTTAAGTTGATAATATTTGTGGTGCTTTTGCATCCCTTTTTTATTGCATGAAAGCTTTTAGTATTCATTCTTTGTGACTGCATGGAATAGCGGCTAGAAAATAATTAAACATTCTTATGAAAGTCATGAGGATGAGTAAATAATGACAGATTTTGAACTATTCCTTTAGGATATGACTAGATACTGTGTCTTATTCCAATGAAATTTTTGCCAAGGTATGAAAGTTTGTCCCACTTTGAAATGGTGCAGACTAGGGGTGTGACGAGATCTTGTGTCTCGCGAGAACTTGGTGATATCCTGATGATAGTGGTATGATGCGGCACAACCTCCGACAGGAAACTGCAGTCGCGTTCTGTTTATGACGTGCTGACACAAATGGTTTTCAGTGGTTGATCTTTCGCTTCCGGTGTAGACCGACTTAATGCCAGGGTAAACTTCACTTTTGCGTGTTTCGCTCCATCTCGCGCACAGCTGCGTCCACACAGCTTTCAAAGTATAACTAACTCAATCGCGGATTAGTGCGAGCTCGATACATGTGCAATGCCACCTACTTGACTGGCACTGATGACGAAGATGACTTAATGCAGACGGTCGAAGTATACTGTGGCCTTTAAGCTGGCGTTTGCTGTAGACCAGTTTGTTTTGGTATTCGGCCCGACTTTGTTTTCTGAAGCTTTTTTGAAAAATCACTTACCCTGCTTTTTAAAGAAACATTTAAATTATTTGTTTTTATTTATTTAAACTATTTAATTTTTTTGTCATTTATTCTTAATTACTTGCCTGTCAGTTTGTGGCTAAATATTTTGCAGTGTGCACATGTTGTTTATTACTGCATGTAATTCATTAATATAGTTTAATTTCTAAAAGTTGATTACAAAATGCACCTACATTTTTTGGAAAGTTTTTATTGAATAAAATATTATTTTTCCCAATATATTTTATCATTGAGGATTTATTTTAAAAAGTCTATAAATATTGTATCGTTCTTGTGAACCCAGTGTCTCATCTTGTCTCGTCTCGTGGGATAAATGTCTCGTCCCACCCCTAGTGCAGACATATTAAATCATAAAGGAAAGAGGTAAATATCATTTCAATGTAAATGTATTCTAAATGTATGCTCTTACATTGTGAAACCCACTTTGTCACGCAGAGACTTGGACAGTGTTTGTGTGCGGCAAGGAACAAACTAAAAATATACCCTACTTTAATATTTTAACTCGCCGCATCTCTGGTGCACTACAGACCAGCTTCTGCTACACACCCCAAGTTCAATCAAGTACATGTTCAATACAAATGTCTACATGTAAAGAGCACATTATTCAATAAATGGACACTGGACACAGAAAAAGTATCCTCGTCTGTGTGATGTATGAGTACTCAATCAATACCTACATCAGTATCTATTCTCTGTTCTTCAGAGGTAATGTATCTGCTCTGCTGCTGTTTATGCAATGCACTACACGTACACAGTAATAACAAAGTGTGATTCACGGCATGTACTATTTAAATCAGCGAGGCAGTGCGTAATATTGTGGCTTACTGAGAAATGACTGGTGCTGGAGAAGCTTACTAATGTTCATTAATCCTTAAATAATCAAAGAATAATTTCAGGTAACACAACAAATGGGAGCATGCTTTCGTATTTTTATTTTACGTTCTAAATAATTGGATGAGATTCTGCGTAATTCCAAAAAAGCTGAATTTAATCTTTTTATCCCGAGTCCACAAAATTGAGGTCCTCACAGTATCATGCTCTCACAATCCTGAGGATATCTTCAAAGTGCTCCTCTCCACTGACAAGAGGCTGGGGATTTTAAGGAAGGGGGAGCGGGGGATGAAAGGGGACTGGGGTTGGAGGGAGGGAACAAGGAGAAGAAAGTTGCAAGGGAGCACAGCTGCTGTACTGTGACAGACTGCAGTTCTGACGAGGCTATTATTAGCTCCAGACTTATGCCAAGAGTTATTTATAAAACCAGCAGCCAAAACACTGAAGCACAAGGTGACTGGAAAACACCAAGGAAGAAACGCTAGCGGGATGCTTGGTGGAGCTGACAGCAAAAACCTTGTCCAGTCATGAAATATTTACAGCATGTTACGAAATGTATAAAAACAGAAAAATTCAAATCTGTTCATGGACATTAATTTTGATGCGGCAAACACTCACATAACTCTGATGTCAGTGTATGGGTTTTTATTAAATGGGGTGAGTTCCTCTCTTTCATCATCCTCAACTATGAAACACCGGATTACATGGAACAACTGATCCATAATGTCCACAGGCCACCCTACTGCCTGAGTGTGACAATGAAAAGAAATGCTCATAGAAATAAAATGGATATCAATTCAGACGATTCTCTTTTTAAACCTTAAAGTCAAAACCAAAAAGTTATATGTTCTGGATTTAGCATAGTCCAAGCAAAAATAAGAATTCTGCCATCATTTATTCAAGCTCTTGTCATCCCAAGCCTATATGACTTTCTTTATTCTGTTGAACACAAGAGATTTAAAAAAAAAAAAAACTGCCTTAGTGTTATTTTGAACATACAATCAAAGCCAATGGGCTTTTGTGTTGTTTTTGACCCCACTGACTTCCATAATGGACTAAACATCTTGACAAAGAATTAACATTTGCTTATTATTAATTATTATTAAGACACTAAATGTGTAATGAAAAGCAACAAAAAATACTGTGCTACTTTGATATGGCATTAACTGTTGTCAATGAGGTTTTTTGTAATTTGTGCACTGTACTTTATGATGTACATAATGTATATATGCGTAAGTAAAATATGTACAAACAATAAACAAGGCACCAACATGTCTAATTCCAGTTAAGGCAACTTGAAGACTTTAGGAAAAGTGCATTTTTAGGAGGCAGTCCTTGACCAGCATATGGCCCATCTGAACTTGCAGTCAAATTTTCAGTAAATGCTAAATTGACAAATCTGAGGTCAGTTAAACCCAGGACTCCAGATCTAGTCCTGCAAGTGGCTCCTTGTTCGATCTTTGGCACATAGTTGCACTTGGTATTGGGACCTGGGAGTTTGGTTTAGTCCAAGTGTTACCTCGAGGGTTGTCTGTGCCAAAAAGCTCATGTTGGGAATCGTTTCCTCCCTGGTTGTGAGAGTTTCCCTCTTTATTACTATTTCTTTTGTAGAAAACTGGTGTCGGGATCTTTGAGGGCTTCTGGTCAGACCTGTGATCACGTCTCGGTCGCACACAGGGTTTTAGTTTCAGCTTGAAGATTGACGGTATTCTTTCTGGCTTCCTTAAGGATCTCCTTTGTCTGAATGAGGAACTCCTCTGTTTTTTTACATGTTCAGTTCCTAAACTGGATCCTTTTCCATGAGGAATTTTGGTCTCAGCGTTGGACTTCTCAAATGGTAAAAGTTCAGCAGTCTCCTTTGAATCTATATTGGATCCCAATGAGGACCAAGGACTGGTCATACAAGGTTTAGAGACCTTAAGCTGATGTGTGATAACATGGTCTTCTTCCGCCTTCCCTCTGACACCTTGAAGAGTGTTCACCCACTTCTCGACTGACACCTTCTCCAACTTCCTTGGGCCACCAGAGAGTTCAGCAATAACTGCATCAAAAGCCCTGTTTCTGCTGTTGGGTGTCGCACGATCAAGACTTGCTGATCTGTTAGATCTTTTAGACTGATCATATGGGATCTCTCTGGGATTGTTGGGATTGTCATGGTTCTTCTCATCAGAGCTTGTGCTAGTTTCTGAGTCAACACTTAGCTGCTGTAGATTGGACAAGATTTCCTCTTCTAGGCTCTTATAGAGGATGGCTTCCTGAGCAGAGCTGAGAGGAGGAGGAGTGAAGAGATAACTTCTCTCAATCAAAGATATACTTGAGCTGTTTATGTGAGGAGACTCCACAATGTTCAGCACCGGTATGGCCAGGTGCTGTATCTTCTTGCTGACTGATCTATCTGCTCTTTGTTCAGTTTGGCCTCTCTCGTTTATATCCAGGATATGTTTAATTTTATTTGGGGACTCTTCTTGAGAGATCTTAGCTGGTGTTCTAGGTCTGGTGTGTTGTGCTTCTGAAATCCCCATTACCCCTTTAAAAGGAGAAAAGGAACGGATGAAATTTAAACTCTTTTTGGGACACCCAGTGTCCTCTGGCTCATGAATGGTGATGTTTGGAGGTTTGGAACATGAATGTATATGTCTCTGAGGACTCTGAAAGGTCCTTCCTGGACTTTCTTGTGGGTCTGAGACAAGGTACGTTTTGTCCTGGTTCTCTCGTCCCTTTAATCCAAGTGTAGAGTTTTGTCTCAGTTTGGAAACAAACTGTGATTTGGTCCATGTTTGTCCCAGATTCATCTCAGGCCCTTGCTGGGGTTGGAGTTGATTAGCATTCCCCTGTAGGACTAGAGGAGTTTGAGGACGCTGTATCTCAGGCTGTGGTGTGGTAGGATGATGGGTGGCCCGTGGAAGACTGCTTGTGAGACGAGGTGCTGGTGATGCCCTTATTGCTTCTCTGCCTTTCCTGGTGGAGGAGTTTGTTTTCAAGCGGTCTTTACTGTCAGCACAAGTGTACACAGAAGATGGAGTACTCGGTCTCTCTCTTAATCTGGAAAAACACCCACACAGAACCTTGTCAGTGTCAGTGAGTCTGTGCTTCCTCAACAGCTGTTAATATTATCACGTATTAACAGACACATACATTCATTATTAAGCATATGGTGGTTTCCAAACTCCACTTAATATAATCAGGGATTATATTAAATCAGGTAAATAAGGGATTAGATGAAACTGACATTTCATGGATATACGTTAAAACAATAAATTTTTTGGCCCCATTGATAAAAGCATTAGCTTTATTCTACTTTAACAATTTACACCATGTTAGTCAACTGATTTTGTCAACAATATACTATTATTTTCCAATTGCTCATTTCTCATCCAAAAAAATGGGAAAATCTTCCCATGTTGTTTACTCATTATTCTTATTATACTTTACTGACTTGGTTTATAAAGAAACCAAATCCAAAAAATATTTGATCTATCAATGATTTAAAATTCAGTAAATGACAAAAATGAATGCAAACTCTAATATCATATGTGGTTAATATACACTATATTACCAAAAGTTTTCGCTCACCCATTCAAATGATCAGAATCAGGTGTGCTAATCACTTGGCC
>JAUCMS010000095.1:18153162-18175313 GCA_032357445.1 Enteromius radiatus | reverse complement strand
AGGAATGGGATGGCACTTCAGTTCATAGAATGAGTAAAGGCAGGTGAGCGAAAACTTTTGGTAATATAGTGTATATAACTTCAGGTAATGATTTTAGTTATACAGTTATTTATTATCATGGTTGCAAACTGATGGTTAAAATATCAGTCTAAAATCTGCATGTTAAAGGGTTAGTTCACCCAAAAATGAAAATTCTCATTAATTACTCACCCTCATGTCACTCCAAATCCATTCTTCTCCCCTGACTTATGCCTTCTGCCATTTTAGAGAGCATCACAACAAGGCTGATTACGTCACAAACGTTATAGTGTGCGCATGCGATACTCTTTAAAATGGCAGAAGACACAATTCAGGGGAGAAGAATGGTTGAGTAAATTATGTTATTTTTGTTGTCTTTGCGCAAAAAAAGTATAGTTGTAGTATCGCAAAAGTGAAGTTGAGCCTCTGATGTCACATGGACTGTTTTACCAATGTTTCTACTAAGTTTCTGGAGCTGGGATCATTTCAGTTGTATTGCTGTCAATGGAGGGTCAGATAGCTCTCTGATATCATCAAAAATATCTTAATTCATGTTCTGAAGACAAGCAAAGGTCTTATAGGTTTGGAATGACACGAGGTTTAGTAATTATTGACAGAATTTTCATTTTGGGGTGAACCAACCCTTTAAGAGTTACAGAGTTACAGCACAAATCAATAAACAGCCTGGTTCATTTCTTGAAGGAAGCATGAATGTTATATTATTTCTTTTGTTATTCTGCTAATTTTAATACCACAATTTAAAAGCCAACATTAAGGCTGGTGGTCATTAAATGTGTGTATGATAGAGGCTATGGTAATAATAATAATAATAATATGAAATAATAGCCTCTGTAATTACATGCTTGAAAAGGTCTTTGCTAAAAAGCATTACTTTGCTAATGAGATATCATGATGAAGTGGAACAGGTTTATTTCCTAGTGACTGTTTAATTGCTAAAGAGGCATGCTTAGTTGTAAGTTTAATAAAAATAATAATCTCAGTCCCTGTCTTTGTCTTGCACACAAACTCCATCTTGCTATGTTAATTCCTTAGACTCGGGGTGTTGTTATTCAAACCTCAGACAAAAAGTAATGTGTCTGTGAGAATCCAAGGGATTCAAGTGGATTTAAGTGGATTTCTGTCATCCTGTTAGCCAGCTCTATGCCTGTAAAAGATTCTTTATTCAGCCAATCACATTTAAAAATATATCCTGACTATATATAAACAAGAAAATGTTCATTCAAAGCTACAATCTATCTAAAGTAGCAACAGAAGTGCAATAGCAGTTTTATTCCATATTGTGTGTACACACAAGATGAAATGGATTACTGGGGGGTAGATGAGTGGGGACTTTTTTGGTAATGCTTATCAAACCGAAATTCAAGTATGAATTTATTGCGTCCAACATGATCCAATCAATAAATCAAATTGTATTTCATATCAATGTTAGCTGACAACCTTTGACCTTACTCCAATAGGGTACTTACTTGTTAGGAGAGGGGCTGTTTCTCCGGAGGCTGGGCTGATGTTCAGGGTCGGGGGAACAGCAGGAGCTTGGGGGAGAGGGCCTTCCTCTCTGGGCTCTGCAGGTAGCTGAAGGGGTCCAGAGAACTGGCTGAAGAGGGGACTGAGTTCGGCTCAGAATAAGAGTGGTCTGAGAAACACACTGCCCATCAGGTTGAGTTGTGGTTAAACGCTCTCTGATCTCATGGACCGGAGTACCTGGACGTGTGCTCAATTTATGTACTGATATAGATATGTGAAAGAGAGGAAATACTGATTCAATTTCTTAAAGAAGCTATTACAATATGTTCCAAGTGTTGAGATGTAATGCAATATTAATGAGGATTATACAAACACTATGCCACTAGGCATGATCCCGCTACAATGTCTCATAATGTACCTCATAAAGAAAAACCAATCTTAAAAGGATAGTTCACCCATAAAAATCTGGATTAAGATACACAATGAACAACCGCAAACCTTTCACTTTTCATATTATTTCTGATACTAATTCTTGAAGGTAGGTGTAGGGGTGTGTGTGTTTGTGTGCATTTCCACGTACTGAGAGAAGTGCAGCGGCAGGGATCATGTTTGTCGAGATAGTGCTCCAGGGTGTCCCATCCTCCGCCCACTCGCACCATAACATGATTCCTCAAAATCTACACACACACACACAGCAAATGTCATCTGCAGTTGAGTTTAAGCCATCTCTTGTTATCATATCCACAAAACAAATACTCTTCCATTTCTTTTCAACAAAGCTTCTGAGGCAGTCAAATATTTATTTTATTGACCATGATGGATCAACACATATTTCTGCTTGAATATGCTGGAAAAAGAGTAGCGCTTTGATAAATGAACTGAAAGTAAGAGGTTTTATATACAGTACCCGCACAAATATGAGAGTGTTAGAGTCTCCAACCCTGTATTTGCCCTCTGATACCTTCACCATGGGGAACTGGGATGGGCAGGTGCATCTGCTTATCAGAAGCTGGACCTGCACACAAACAAACTCTGAAACGTTATTGGCATGACCCACACACCTCTGACAGAGCATTCTTAGCAGATGTAACCTGCCACTTTGAAAGCCTCCATAAATCAGTGAGGAGAGCCACAAATCAAAATGGCAGTTTAATTCAAAGTTCCTCTCCTTTTTTCCTATCCCTGCAAATCATTTTAAATGGTAAAAAGAGGCATGAATCTTATAGGTATAGATGAATGTGAAGTTTTGACCCTTTGGTTGTCCTTGTTTCTGAGACATTCTCTTGCATGGCATATCTGTTTAATAACAGCGGGGTTGGTGTTATGGGAGGTGTAACGGTTCAGTTGCTGGAAGGAGCAAGTGTTGCGCTGCTGTCATTGTGCCCTCGAGCAAAGCCCTTAATTACAGGATTGAGTCTGTAATAAGTGTACTTACACAAGTTGCTTTGGATTAAAGTATGTGCTAAATGACAGCAGCTGTGAGAAAATGTTCATTAGACTTTTGACATTAGTCATTTTGACTCATGACTGTAATTCGAAAATCTTATTCTTATTACTGAAAATATAATCATGAAAATGAAAAAAAAAAAAAAAAACACAATAAAGAATTATAATAAAATGATTACCATGATTTATGTTAGCATGATAGATGAATGGCATATCATTTGAATATTTGTATAATTACATTTATAAAATAAATAATATATATGGTATAATTTAATATATTACTGTAAATAAGAGGGGAGATGTTCTCAGTTGTTGTCAAATATTATACAATCCAAAATCCTTATGATACTAGATTAGGTTTTATTTTCTTTATGGTGTTTTTGTTTGAATTTGCGGTGGGATGTGAAATAAGTACTGGACAGGTTTTGTGAGATTCACCTAATGGAATAATTTTATCCAAATGCATAAACTGCTTAGACTGCTCTTATAAGCAGGTCATCAATATTTTGTCTTTAAGACAGGTCAAAATATTTAAAAAATCACTTACATAAAAACAGACTAATTTTAATCTGAAAGGTTTACTGAGGTTGACTGATTACTACTTGGCAAACTGCTAGTCATTCAGCTCTTAACACCTACTTCTAATATAGTGGCTATGTTTGTGCAGCTGGCCTATCAAACAAAAAATATTTTATGCAAAAATTGCTTAATTTCGATTAAATACTTAATTTAATTGCAATGCCCTCAGCACATTAGTAAACATTAAGTGAATTTCATTTTTGATGCATCACCATCTCATCCAGATTCTGAATATTTATTAGGTTCCTCTGTGGTTTGGGCTGAGCGGGCAAGTCCTCCATCTCTTCACGTATCTCTTCCTCTATCTCCTGCTCCAGCTGAATGAGGACTGGTGAAGCCATGCCAAAACGAGAGGCCCGTCTGGCCACTTCAAGAAGGCACAGCACAAAATTCTTCTCATTCTTACGCAGGACAAGGTCATCTGTCTCAAACATCAGTACATCTGCAAGGGGGAGAGTTTAACAGAAATATATAATTGAAATGATGTTGTGCAGACATAAAGCAAAAATAAAGTTCTCAGTTACTGTTGTTATTACAGAAATTTGCTATTCAGTATTAATTCTTACATATGACACTGGCAAAATATGTTAAAAAAGAGATTATATTGATAGAACAATTGTATAATTATAATCTAATCGTGATTTTAATAAGGTATTCTTCCCCATGTAAAACTTTTATTAGACTACAATAACTGGCGGCTTATGTGAGTGAACATACAACATACATATTCATCAAATTTACTATTCATTTTATGTATGAAATTTTAATAAGGAAAAACTCGTTAAATAATAAACAGCCCAACCCTTGACATTTGGTCCCTAGTATTGTGATCTCACAGCACTATCTAGTGGCAAGTGTTATAATTGCAAATAAGTTACGTGATTTTCTATTACACTAATTTTGTTCTGTTGAATAATAAATAATATTGAACAAATAGCCTATACAAGGTCTCGTTTACCTTTTAAATATTAAAATATACCTGGAATGCTCATCTCTTTTCGACACCAGTTGATGAAATTGGTGACATTATCCCGAGCCAGGAATGTTGTTGGATGGGCAGAGCTGACGAAAGTGACTCCAGAAGCGGGCAGATGGATTTCTGTGGGTCCGCTCCTCTTCACAAAATCATCCGCCACCCGTGTCACGTTATTTGCGTGGGCACACAGCAGAGCACCTGTCTCCAGCACCTCCAAAATATTATTGACGTCAATCTTGATGCTGTATAAATCTCCCAGCCATTCTGCCAGGTCTTCTTTCATGGCATAGAGATATTCCTCACTCGATTTAAAAGGTTTGATGCTTTGATTGGACGCGTGCTGAATTCCTGACATGGCTCGGACTGTATCAAATCAGTTTAATCGATTCAAAAAAACACATCTAGGATGATTACAATTATGAAAATTATGTTAGCAGCCTACTAACGTTAACGTAACTGACAACAAACCAGTGTAAGTATCAAACCAGTAGTTTAAAGTGTTTCATCGAAAAATATTTTTCGTCTTGCAATTTAGTGTAAATATAATTACATGAAATGCATCGGTTGTGCGGTGTTGTGTTGCAAAGTTTCATCGCTTTTTAAACATGTTGTCAGGGTGTGAGAGCGCAGAATATCGTCCTTGGTTACCAGATAGCGTCTAAATCCAAACACTCCAGTTAACCATTTACTGCCCACAAGTTCAACTACTGAACAATAACATTAAAGTATTGAGGAATAACAGAACAATAAAACAAATATTTTTTTATAAACTCTACCTAAATGTTACCATCTTAACTTAGCATAGGAAGATAAAACGGCAAAGATGTAGGCTAGGAGTAGGACCTCAAGGTTAGCATATGTATAAACGTGTGTGTGTGTGTTTGTGTGTGTAAAAAACATTCTACAACTATCTATTCCGCCACTCATAACAACACAACTTCTACGTAATTCAAATATGGTCCAAAAGCATGTATTAAGATCTATAATGTTAAAATAGTTATTAATGAAATATCACATGTATTTTAAGATCTAGAAGAATGTTAAAATAACTTTTAAAGAAATATCACATGCCACACTGGAGGATTGCTGCCACTGCCTGAATTACCATGTTAACAACTAAATCCAAGTAAATAAAAAAAAAAAAGAGAGAAAGACATGATAATAATGTATATTACTAGGGTAAATGTAAGAAGAGAGTTGAAAGAGAAAATGTTGTTTCAAAGGAAACATAATTGACTTTAATCATAATAGATCTTGGACATTCAAAGTAAATACAGCTTGTAGCTATTCATATTTATCCATTTCACTGAAACGAATTAACCATACTTTTGTTCAGCAAATTAAATAGTGCAATGAGTAATTTGCAACATTAAATAATAATTTATTTTTTAACATATTCCACGATCAGTAAAGTCTTATTCTATCATTTCAATTGGGAAATATTGCCTCCTTTTAACGTAAAGCTCTTTTCTTGTGCTGTTAGTTACAAAACTAGCACTTAAATGAAAATCTAATTCTGTTTATTTTTCTTCTTCTTTCCTGAAAATTCTCGCCTTCTCTTTCTATAATGATGACTACCTCCTCCCTCACTGCGACTGGTGAAGCTGGGCATCGGTGGCTCAATCTCTCCTGGACGTCCCCCTCTGTCTGGTACGCTGCCCATCAGGACCTGCAGAATTAAATGTTGTGTATAAATCCATTTTTTTATCTTTTCATATGCACTTCATATGCAACACTGAATTTACTGCATTCAACCCTGGAGAAAAAAAGTGAATTATAGTTAGAAAACTTAGGGGAAGGGCACCTTGTGAACAGCTGTTGAAGGCCCTGCTTTAACAGGCCTAATGCGAGACTCATCCTCTCTGGCTGCCAACAGTGTAGCAACGGAGACAGTGGACTCTCGAGAAGGTGTGAAGGTTTTCAGGGAAGAAAGTAAAGCACTGCGCTCCTTGAAAGAAAATAGTGAGAATTTGCTCAATGAAATATATTACAATAGAAACTTTGAAAAAGAGGACAATAGTACCTTTCCCCTCTCTCCCCAAGTGAAGGATTGTAGTGTGACATGGAAACGCTTGATCATCATTTGGCGCCGACATTCATAATCCTTACAGAGAGCTCTGTTAATCTCATTAATATTTCTCTAAGAAGGAAAAAATAAAATTTGTATAAAAAGACAGCATACTGCTACAATGCTCTAAAATGCTATTTAAATAAGAAAAAAATGCTTTGGCCCTTTTTGGTGTTTGTCAGGTAGTCAATAAAATGACAACTTGAACATCTTTAGTTTTCATCAGAAAGTAGTAAATGGGTGCCGTCAGATTAAGAAAACATCACAATTATCTACAAGTAATCCACACAAGTCCAGTCCTTTAATTAATGTCTTCTGAAGCAAAAAGCTGTGTTTCTGTAATAAACAAACCTATCGTTAAGATGTTGCTTTTGGCTAAAATCTAGTAAAAAAGCCATCTTGTCCGAATCAGAAGAGAAATAGACACAGATCAATTACCATTACAAGTGCAAACAGTTGTGAACAAATATTTTGATGGACTTTGATGTAAAAGGACAGCATGGGACTTTTTTACTGAAAGTGTTATGATGGATTATGAATTGCATTTAAGCCAGAAGCAATGGTTTGACAAATGCCTGAAGGATGGATTTCTTACTTACAAACACAGTTTTTCACTTCACAATATGATAATCGAAATGAATTGTGCTTTTTGGACACTCATTCTGACGGCACCATTCACTGCAGAAGATTCATTGGTGAGTAAGTAATGTAAAGTAAATTTCTGAAAAACTCTACATCTTAAATGGTAAAAGTGTGAATCAATTTATACATCTGAATAGGCATAAACAACAAACAATACATTAATACTAAAAAAATAATTTAAAACAATAGACCAATATAAATAAACAATTTTTGGTCATGCTCCTGGTCCAAAGTTTTGTGTTTGGTTTTTTTTTTTTCAGATGTGGACATACCATTTCACTTTTAATATAGTACATACCCATTGCTCAGAGTTCATACTGGTCTTCAATAATGCTTCTGGCACTTCACCTTCTGGAAGTGATGTCAGCCGTGTCTCCACCTGAATAAATTTCACATTTGTTAGACATCACCAAAAATGTTTAAATCTCTAGTAATAAATACTAGACATTTGCTGGTGATGTTTCTTACCTCTGCACAGGCATCACTCAACTGAGTTGTTTCTAAACCAAGAGTCTGAAACAGTTTTGCAAGATCTTTATTTACTTCTTTCCAATTAGTTTTATCTTCTCGTGTCAGACTGATTTCCTGATTCTCGTTTTTATTGCCCATATTCAGACTTTCCCATTTTCTTTGCTCTTTGCCCTTTGACTCACAACTCTGTTCTGTATCTTCTGGATGACTTTCTCTGTATGTCAGAATACGTGCTGCCGCCAACTCTGACACCAAAAACTCTGTCAATCGAAAGACATGTACAGTAGTAGAAAAATCCTTTAAATGCACAAACTGAAGTCATCTATCACTGCCCTACCTTACCGGTCACACTGAACAGCAAAAGTGGGCTGAGATGCTCTGATGTAAGTGCCTTTTGAGGACAGGACATATCCTTCAGCACTTCCCTCAACTCTCCAACCAGAACTGCACTTCCAACATGCCTTGCTGCTGAAGCAGAGTTACATTTTATCCATAATGCAACACAATGCAAAAAACACAGGCACACACAAACAAAGATAGTTGAACTAAAGCTGTGCAACGTGTTATCTTACTGGCAGGTTTTTTTTTTTTTTTGTTAGGCTCAATTCTATAGGCCTGCTGTTAGCACGCAGGCATAACATTGAGCCATAACATTGAATATTAATAATTGTTATTCGATTTCAATAACAGTCTAAAAATGCAAATAATTTATTGATTTAAATGATTATTTATGATTTAATTATGAAACATTTAAATCTCTTATATACTGAAAACATATTACAAAAAAAAAATTTAAATGAAAAAAACCCGGAAATTCGTGAATTTAGGAGTGTGTGGGACAGGTCTCGGCTGGGTTACCTGGAATATCAGGACAACTTGCTCTTAGTTCTGACACTAACCAGGTGAGCAGCGGGCAAGGTAATTCGTCACATTTACATTCCTCCAAGCACTCTCTGCTTCGATACCTATGAAATATTAAATGACCTATGAGTGAAATTATCATCACATAAACTAAACAACATTTTAAGCTGTTGTTTATTTCAGCGTTACTCACCCAAGAGCTTTAATTAAACTAATTATTTTAGTGTCTCGCTCCATTATAAAAAATAAAATAAATAAGCTGGTTTTGTCGAGTTCTTCACTTCCGCTTTCACTATCCACGGCTGTAAACAAGACGAGAAAAAGTCGAGCTCTGCTGATAACCGACTGCAACACCAGATTAATCGATCACAGAGCGAAACAATTCAGTCCTCCTAATCAGCGAATGCACATATTTCTTTTGATCTAAACTTATCTGATAATGTACAAACATTGCACAAACATTTTCAGATACAATGATTTTGACGCATCTTTTTATCTTTTGCTTGGAAATTGTTAATACTTTTGTTTATTTTGAAAAAGAAGTTTTTTCAAAATGTATTTATATAACTTTTCTAACCAGAAATACATTCTCTGCTTGTTCTCTGTGAATTATAACAGTACTTAAAATTTC
The DNA here is from genome assembly GCA_032357445.1 of Enteromius radiatus. Taxonomy (NCBI): domain Eukaryota; kingdom Metazoa; phylum Chordata; class Actinopteri; order Cypriniformes; family Cyprinidae; genus Enteromius; species Enteromius radiatus. The sequence continues at coordinate 18,166,136 of JAUCMS010000095.1, read as the reverse complement.
TTTGAATAATAACAAGCTATGATTTATTGCATTTGGCACGTTTACGTTGTTTTTATATGAACATTAGAAAGGCTGCGTATGCCAAATATGATTGGCTACAGCGGGTTAGACAGACAGCAGCTTTAGCCAATCAGCTGCAGGGACCGAGGGCTCTCAGACCGTCGTGAGGCGGAGGAAGTGGGCAACCACGGTCACCCTCCATCTTCGATACCATCGTAACGACAGTTTGCTTGAGGGGGAAACTGACAGAAAAAGGTAAATAGTTAGTTTTCTGCACAAACGAGGTCATTTGTATGGTCAGTTGGTGACTTAAGATGATATTTGGTTCTTTTAGACTAACGTTATGCATGTGAGGCGGGGGGATTTTGCGCACAAATTACTTGACTCCACAGTTCGCTGCAATGCTAAGTGTGCAGACAGTGGATTCAATGAAACATGAAAATAGATTGTTTTGACGCTTAAACGAATGGATTTTGATATATGCATGTTGTTGTATTTAACTTACTAAAGCCTAAATATCCCTCCAAATGAAGTGAAGTTGTGTTTTAGCTGCAAAGACCTCGGCCTGTATTATCCTGTTAGCACGCAGGCTAATATCTTAGCGAGTGTGAAGATTATCCGCCGAGCGCGTACAGTAACCAATCAATGCCTCGCGTGTGTTTACTCTGACCGTACAGGCGCACAGTTTGGAATAAACTGCTGAAGGGGTGCATGAATCATGAGCGGGCTGAATGTCAAAAAGCTCAAAGTCAATGAGCTGAAGGAAGAGCTCCAGCGGCGAGGCCTGGACACCCGCGGGCTGAAGGCGGATCTGGCGGACCGATTGCAGGCGGCGCTGGAGGCCGAGGCGGCGGGCTCTGCGCCATCGGACGACCAGGATCAAGACTTTGAGGCTGGCGGGGAGTCGGGAGAGGGCAATGATGATCAGGAGGAAGGTAATGCTTGTTTTTACCTATATTTTTTGGTTTCATTTTGAAGCTGCAGTGCAGGCTGTGTTGTTGCGAATAGAGATGTGCTTCACAGAGATTAGGAAACATTATTTATTAGGGTCGCCTGGCAACGTGTCAAACCACCATCACGGGACCCCTTTTGATGCAGGACACCACCTGGGAAATACAAGAAGGGCATATAAAAAGTGCTTCCATTATCGTGGAAAAATGAAATTTGTTAATTTTACATCAGAAAAAAGTCAGGTAGCATAAAAAGTCTTGATAAGAAATTAGTATATTTTTAAATTTCTGTAGGACTCTATGATAACATTTTAACATATTTAGACAGTAATGCAATGTGTGTGTAAATTTGTTTTCTCGTAATGGATAGCTTTGAAATACATTTTTATGCACAAATTAGCTATTGTGATATGAGTAAATTATGCATGGTTACAAGCAATGAAAACTTAAGGCTCAATATACTTAAAAGGAAATAACTGAAATTACGTAATTTCGAACAAAATCAGAGTTTGTTTTGGCAGTTCAAATTGGGTGACCAAAGCAAACTTTTTGAGGAGTTCGTTTTAACTCCTAAACACCTTTGAGCTACCATTGATCCGAGGCAGTTACGCAATCAGTGGATGTATTCTGAAACCCCACCTTCTTTGATGTGGGTTTTTTTTTTCCCTGGTTCGTCTGTCATTCAACCGAGGTCAGGCAAAGGAGCAACATCTCCAAATCATTATATACATTAACTGAGCTGCCACATATATATTTCCGCACCTGGACGATCACTCCTGAAGAGACTTTAAAAGTTCCGCGAAAGCAATTAATTGATACAAAGTGATTACAACAAAGCTTGTGTGAATGACAAGTTAAAGCAACATAGACAGAAACACCATATGCAAGTTTTCCAAAGCCATGAAAAGAAGGCAGCAAGCAAATAAAAATTACACCATACTGCTGCTGTCCTCGTAATTCTTCTTTCAAAGTGAAGTAAAAAAGGTACACAATAAATAAGCCTTTGTTTTTAATCAAACGTACAGGCTACGTACTTTAATGCAACAAAATGTTTTTTCGGTTTAATTTCTACACAGAATTTGCAGCCAGGGAGCAAGATTATGGAGAAGAGGCCAAGGCACAGTTCGATGATGGAAACAGCACAGACCTTTACCAGGGTGGATTTGATGATCAGGGAACCGAGAGTAACGAAGGCAACGAGGAGAGCACCGAGACCCCCATACCTGGCTTTGGAACAAGTGATTATTCATCAGACGCGATGCCAGAACAGATGACAGAGCAGTTCTCCTACGAACAACAGGAGGAATTCCAGGAGCCTCAGGCCAAGCAGCCGTACCCTGAGGAACCAGCCAGGAAGCACTATAAGCAGGATGAGGTGAAGGAGGAGTATGAGGAGACTGAGACTTCACATGTTGAGCCACAGAGTGAGCAGAGGCTCAACGAGCCAGTGACACAGGAAACCCCAGAAGGAGAATCAAGTCAACGCAGCCAGCAAGAAGAGTCTGGTATGTCTGGTCAAGTGTTTAAATGGCAATGTATGAATACATCTGCTGCATCATTAAACTAGCACATAATACTCTTGATCAAGTTGGACTGCGTGCTGTTAGTTAATATTATGTTAAAGAAAACACGGGAAAACTTAGCACTCAACCATTTTTTTCTGTAAGCCATATTAAACCAAGCCAAACAGTCAAAAGATGCATCATAACATCACAAACGTTTGCAATATTCTGTACTGTGTCATTTTTCACCAAGAACTACATTATTTTAAAAAATAAGTTGAATTGCCGTGAATAAATGGCTTCAACAAAACAATCACACAAATACAATCAGTTAACAACCTTAGAGTTCACAGCAGACTTATCAGTAATGGTTAACAATCCGTTTCCCTTAGAAGATGAATGGAGTTTTTACTTCCAGAAATTCAGACTGTTGTGGTCTATTTCCATATAAATATATATGATGTAACTTATGATATGTTTATCTAAACCTTTGCAGAGAGTTATGATGTGAAGACTGAGTTTAAGGGTGACGAGGATGTTCCCCAGCGGGCTGAGCAGGCCGGTGAGTGGGATGCACAGGCCAAATCAGAGGATGATCGATACTCGTCATACAGTCGCAAGAGGTCATATGATGAGAGTCGAGGATACGGTTACTATGAACATCGTGAGGAAAGAAGGTAACTTGGGTCTTATTTTATTTATTTATTTATTTATTTTTGTATTGCCCAGTCTCATAGTTCTCTTTGGTTGTCATAGGGGGAGGTCACCACAGCCCCCAGCTGAAGAAGAAGAGGAAGACATTGATGATAAACTTGTGGTCATTGACACATGTGAGTATAATTAGAGATACGTTCTTCTGATGGACCGTTACAGTAGGTGTGTAACAGTACACAAAAGTCAAAGTTATGGTCTGGTATGTTTTCAGTACAGCAGAGGAAAAGTGCTTACACTTTTGGATGCAAAATATTTTAGTCAGAATTAGTTTGCTCGCATTCTTCTTTGCTTTGTATGTCTGGGGCTTATGTGTGATGGCACTTGTTTTTTAAAGTCTGCAAAATGAAACGTAGGCTTTCTTTCTGTATGGTTGCTCCTTTTTAAAATATAATAACAACCATGTATGTACCATAAATGTACTGGTAACACTTTCTATTTAAAGTGTCTTTGTTACACTTTACATAGATTTACTATTGAAATAGCAATAAATTGTGTATAATTACACACAAGTAACTCTAAGCCAAACCCTAACACTGACTATATGGTAAGTCCATGTAGTTAATTAATATTGCTCAGCACTTGCATGTATAATTACACTGTAACAAGGACACCTTAAAGGCCCATACTTATATTGCTTATTGTCTCATGCCAAGCATCTTCTCAATTTTTGTGTCCATACAAAGAAACACTGAACAGAACAGACAGAGAGCAGAATGAAGATATTTGAAATTCAGGATGTCAATGACGTAATCAGATTAATGGAATATTAAACACAAATCCACAACAGACATGTATTTTCATCTTTGTTGAGTTAATTGTTATAATAATTGTAAATGCGTAACTAGAGGTTACCTACATCATTACAGGAAAACATTGTGTTATTGTCTTAGAATCATATGATGAACAAGGAAATATCTCTTTGGTAAACAATTTAGGCCAGCCAATATAATTCATAATCTTTTTTTTTTTTCTTTCTTTTTTTTACCCAGTGTTAAATAAAAAACAAGTGCCAAGAAAATTTATGTAATGCCAAGTATTAAAAATGAAAGTATCTGCACAATACTTCTGGAAAAAAACTGACTCTTTTAATTTTCAGGAATCAAAATTTAAGAGTTTGTTTATTTTTAATAGTGTTATTCATTGTTTTATTCACATTACAGAATGGCTTCTCTTTTGTTTGTCTCTAGATAATTGTGACCTGCACTTCAAGGTGGCCCGTGATAGATACAGTGGTTACCCTCTGACCATTGAGGGTTTTGCCTACCTGTGGGCAGGTGCTCGAGCCACTTATGGTATTACTAAAGGACGTGTGTGCTTTGAAATGAAGGTAACAAAAATGCTAGTATTTGAAGCCATATTTGCGATAGTGCCTGAGATAAGGTCACCAACATCTTTATTGTGCCTGCTCCTTGTTTAGATAAATGAGGAAATTTCAGTGAAGCACCTTCCTTCGTCTGAGCCTGACCCTCATGTGGTGAGAATCGGATGGTCCCTGGATACTTGCAACACTCAACTTGGTAAATCAGCAGACTTAAAATAACCTTGATGCAGTTTCTTTAGTAAGATTAATCCAAATGCTGAATAGATTTTGCAGGAAAGTTTAAGGCTTTTTTTATGCTGCATTATAATTTGTGTTCCTTGGTGTTATAGGTGAAGAACCCTTCTCTTTTGGCTATGGAGGAACTGGCAAGAAATCCTCCAACTGTAAATTTGAAGACTATGGGGAAAAATTCAGTGAAAATGACATCATTGGCTGCTATATTGTAATTATATTTTTTCTCTCATACTTCCAGATTAGAGTACACATAATGCATCTTAACATGGATTATTATAAACCATATCTCTTTTCTTTTTTCCACTTTGGAATGTATTCTGTAGGATTTTGAAAGCAGTGAGCAAGTAGAAATGGGATTCTCCAAGAATGGCAAGGAGCTGGGCCCATGTTTCCACGTCTCTCGAGAGGAATTGGCAGGCCGTGCTCTTTTTCCACATGTATTGGTGAAGAACTGTGCCGTGGAATTCAACTTCGGGCAGAGAGAGGAGCCCTTTTTCCCTCAGCCAGAGGGCTTTATCTTCATTCAAGATATTCAGCTTGAGGAGAGAGTCAGAGGGACACTGGGACCTGCCACTAAAGCTGATTGCGAGGTTTGATGTGAAAATTAACTTTTGGACAATTAATTCTTGTCAACAAAAGCTCATCGGTATGAAATTGCTATGTAATTATAGCATTGTAATGTTTAATACATAACAGTAAAACAAATGTTGAAATTTAAAAGACAAAAAAAGACATGTACATGAACAGTGGAAAGAAGGTATTGGTGATACCTACCTTGTGTAATGTTGACTCCATGTTTTCTTCTCAGATCCTGATGATGGTTGGTCTGCCTGGTAGCGGAAAAACCACCTGGGCCATAAAACATGCTAAAGAGAACCCTGACAAGAAGTACAACATCCTGGGCACAAATGCTATCATGGATAAGATGAAGGTATGCCTGTTGAGTATAATCTATTATTATTGTGCAGGGTAAAATCCTCTAAAGCCTGTAATACACTGCGCAATTTTTGCCCCGATTTTCCAGTCTGAACAAGTTGACGCTAGTTGAGGAAAGTCAGAGCCAGTCTACAGATTGAAGTTGACAGATTTCACAGAAAATTGGGTTGTGTATTATGGTCATAGACTCCAAATTTTTTTTAGCTTCAGAAAACATTGATTCTATCTAGTCGGAGGATATCAAACATGTTTGATATTTTCAGCCGATTTTAGAACCCATTTGTTTTCATTTGTCCTGCATCTCCTAGCAACAAGGCACACGTTTCTACTTGAGTTCATTGTGATCGGAACAACTTTTAAAGTCCGGTGGTGTAAGATCCTCAATCGTGTAGTGTATGATGCTCAGTTTTCCCATGTCACTATTTACAGAGTCTGTAAGTGTATGATGCCTACTGTTTAAAAATCTGTTCGGGCAGTGTATTCCAGCCTCAAGAAAGTAAGGCCCTCTTTAAAGTCTGTGTGAACTGGAAATGGCTACCAAGCTTGCTTTAGTAATGTTGGTTCAAGGAGGGTAATCTGTTACGGTTTATTTTAGCACACCTCTTCAGCAGACCAGTAACTCATCTAGTTGCTCAGGCCATCCACCAATGAATCATTTTGAAAAGATGTAGTTATTCCAGTCAAAGTGTATACACAAAGTTTATTGCTCTGTTTCCATCAGGTCATGGGACTTCGTCGTCAACGCAACTATTCCGGACGCTGGGACGTACTTATTCAGCAAGCCACGCAGTGTCTCAACAGACTCATCCAGATTGCTGCCCGCAAGAAGCGCAACTACATCCTGGATCAGGTACAGCCATACTTGCTTTCCTTTGTGCTGTTCTCACAGCTAAAGCCCTTCCCCTTCCTTCTCAACCCTCCCCCCCAAAAAAAACACATCCACTGCTGCTCACTGATGCACATGTTCATTAATGCACTTCTGTTCTCTCTGTAGCCTAGTCCAAAGCATTGGTTAGCCTATTGTGCTTCTGAAGACTTGTTTTGTACAGTCCTTTTTCTTTGTCCTGAACATGTTGCTGAATTATGATTTGTTTTGTTTTGCTTAAACGTTAAAAAAACGATCAGGGAAAGAATGCAGTATAGTATGTTGCAATGAATATTTTTGACTTTATGTATTGCCTTGTTGTAAAGAGATCTTTGCCACACTGTACAAGTAGTCCATGACATTAGTAAGATGTTGAAAAACAAGTAATCACTGCCTGGTGAGTAAGAAAACGCCTTCTGTTGCTATGGTAACTGTAAAGAAAACGAGAGTAATTTTCATTAGATAAACTTGGAACTTTACTTGAATGTTGTGTTTAAATGTGAATGGCAGGTAAGTGGAAAAACTAACCTGCTTGAAGTTTACAGGTGGACAGATCCAGAGGTTGCAAGGTAGGTAAGGTCAAAGGACATGCTAATGGGTCCTAAGGAATCCGTGAGTATGAACGGGTAGGTACTAAATGTTTGTCCGTGTCGGGCACGCTGGCCTTTTGAACAATGGGTAAGTGAAGGTAAGGAAGGGGACCCAGGCAGTGCATGAGACAGAGATACAGAAGAGTGAGGATTATTTACATTCTTCAGAAGATTAAGATTAATTGTTTTGAAGTCAGGACAATATTTATCAGCAGATGTTCAAATGTTCAAATTTCACTCATTGATGTTTGAAAGTGATTGATTCAACTACATACATTTTGAGCATAACTAACAGTTTGGTTAGTTTGAGAGAAAGCACTTCCAGTATTAAGCTGTCACATTGGAATTTAATTCATGCAATCTCTTGTAACTTGGAGCTTTTATCATGTTTTGTAGTAACACACCGGTTCTCTGTAACATGCATATCGTAAGAGAACAGCTTCTGTTAATACTGCTAGTTTGAGTGAAGCAGAAAGGGTCCCCTGTACAATGTCAGTCATTTGCAAACTACCTTGTGTTGGTCTCTTCCCAATTCACGGTAAGTCAGTTGGGGTTGTGAGAGACAACCACTAGTCATTCCAGAGCAGTAACTATAGACATGAAAAAGAAAAGAAAAAAAAACTCTCTCACTTTCATCGTTGCAGGAATCCAATTCCCCTCCTACGGAACGCAAAGCCGTAACAAAAGCAAATAATGAACAGCTTCTACTTCTTTCTTGTCACCATTGCTAGACAAATGTATATGGATCAGCCCAGAGACGAAAAATGCGTCCTTTTGAAGGTTTTCAACGCAAGGCTATTGTAATTTGTCCCACGGATGAGGATTTAAAAGAGCGAACGTTAAAGCGAACTGATGAGGAAGGGAAGGATGTTCCCGATCATGCTGTGTTAGAAATGAAAGGTAGGAATGCCATGGATAACCAAAACAAATGTTCCAAACTACACACCAGATCTGCTTTTGCTGTTTTTTTGTTTGTTTCTTTATTTTAAGACTTGGAAGAACCCACCCGTCCCTCCTTCTGTTAAACCTTTTTGCCAGATAAAAGAGCTCCTCTCACCTTTTTTTCATCTCTCCCTGCCCTGTTAACCATATTTTCTTGCATTGTCTCTCATGCCATTCCTCACCACTGCAAACCAGCTCAGATAATCAGGATTGAGGATAAGGATTGCTGCAATTGGCTCTGGCTCTCCAATTCACTTCAGCTACCGAGCAGTTTGTATTGGCTGTTTTATTAAACGTAAAATAAATTATTGGACGGTTGTCCTCAGCTAGGTGGTACTTAATTTGCAGGGACACCTTTTATCATAACACTCTTTTTCTGGCAACTGTTTTTACTTTAATTTTCATTCCCTAAGACCCCCCCTACATTGTCCTCATATTCCTACTCTGGGACAAGTGTTTTCTTACACCGCTAAGGCAACGTTTGTCCTAGAGCATGTTAACTTTATCACCACATGCTCTAGTTCTCTCTTTTACTCTCTCTGTCCCCTTGTTCTGTCCCCTCCCCTGTATTTTTGCTGTCACCATTGTATGGTGCTGATAATGATTCTCTTTGTCTTCTGCCGGCGCGACTGTTCTGTCCCTCATTGCGTGCCTCTGCTCCCGCAGCAAACTTTGTGCTGCCCGAAGTCGGCGAGTTCCTGGACGAGGTGACATTCGTAGAGCTTCAGCGGGAAGAAGCCGACGCTCTCATCAAGCAGTACAATGAAGAAGGCCGTAAAGCCGGCCCTCCCCCAGAGAAGCGCTTCGATAACCGTCAGGGTGGCAGTTTCCGTGGCCGTAGTAACTTCCAGCGTTATGACAATCGTGGTGGACCTCAGGGGGGCAGAGGCGGCTACCAGAACCGGGGCGGCTCTGGAGGCGGAGGCTACCGGGGAGGTGAGAGTCTCAAATTTACTAGTTTTGAGCTTTTCAGATTTGGAGGCAGTAAATTTATTATTTTATTAATTTGTGTATGTATTTAGCTTGGACACATTAAAAGATGGTAAAGACATTTATAATGTTACAAAAAAGGTATCTTTTAAAGAAATTATTTATGATAAATATATAAAAACAAGTAAAAAAAAAAAAAAATGTAAATAAAAATAATTGTTTATTGTTCTGCATTAATGAGAATGTCTACAAGTTGTTGATAATCAGTCAACTAATTCATTAGGATACAACCGTGGCGGCTACAACCAGAATCGCTGGGGCAATAACTACAGGGATGGAGGAGGCTCTGGAGGTCGTGGTGGATACAACCGCAGCCAGCAGTCCGGAGGCAATTACAACCACAACCGCCAGAGCTCCTACAACAAGAGTGGCTCTGGATCATCTGGAGGCTACAACCAATCACAGGTATTAAGACATGGCTTACATTATCTAAGTTAGCGTTTGAATCCAAAAGGATATTTAGTCATTGCTTGCATTCTGTTTTTGTTTTTTGGTTTTTTTGAAGCCTCAGTCTTACAATCAAGGCTACAACCAGGGCTACAACCAGAGCAACTACAACCAAGGGTACAACTACGGCAACTACAGTCAATACCCAGGATACAACCAGAGCTACAGTCAAACTCCAGCGCCCACAGGACAGACCTACAACCAGCAGCAGCAGCAGCAGCAGCAGCAGAGCTACAATCAACAGTACCAGCAGGTGAGAAACTACATACAATCACCAGGGTACATATCAACTTTACCATTAGAGGGACAATTTCTTTCATCTTGTTTTATCATACATTTCAATTTAGTGCATGCTAAGAACCTTTATGAATTAGTTTGTTTTTAAGGGATTAGTAAATTAAAACTTATACTAACTATATCGGTTGTTTTAGTAAACGGTTATTCAAAGTATGAATGCATTATATACAAGTAAAGCACATCTTTCATTTAAAAACAAGTTATCCACTTCTGCAAAAACTGTTATAAACCACTGTTAAATGAACCTCTTGCATTGTATTTGCACTTTGTTGTTTATGATGAGAGAATTCATGAGTGCAGAGACTCAACATGAGCCACAATCAACACTCTTCACATTTTAACTTCAATCACTACAGCTGTGACACATTTAGGCCCGGTTTCACAGACAGGGCCATTAGTTCAATTAGGACATTTAAATAAATTTTAGAAACATGCCTTTGAAAAATGCATTACTGGTGTGTATCTTAAGACAAAACAAAGGCACTGACATGTTTTAGGATTTTATTTCAGCTGAAAGATCGAAGACTTACATTTTAGTCTAGAACTAGGATTAAGGCTTGAATGCATATGCATGTTTTACATGTATTTTTATAATTTGTTCCTTACTTCCCCCAGTACGCTCAGCAATGGCAGCAGTACTACCAGAACCAGAGCCAGTGGAACCAGTACTATAACCAATACGGCAGTTACGGCAACTATAACCAGCAGGGCACCCAAGGCAGCCAGGGCGCCCAGGGAACACAGTAGTAGCAGCATCGCAGCCGTTTCACACGGCCCATTCCCTAAGCAGCATTCCTCATGCCTTTTTTGTGCTCCTTCTCTTACCCAGTCTTACCCTTTTTTTGCCTGCTCTCTGTAAACATTTATTCTCTCCCTATTTATGCCAACCTTAAAGATAACCACATTTCTGTGGCCCTCCATTGCTCCGGTTGAGTTTTGGTGATAAGTATCCCTTTTTTGCTCTTCTACTAAATATTTGTTTACATGCAGCTTGATCTTTTTTTTTTCCTCTGTGTACTTGTAGATGAGAGGTTCGACTTTTGAATTTAGTAATGTGTGGTTTAGTCCGCTGCAAACAGCTCACACACTATGATGTGCTTGAATGTTTCAAAATAGAGCAGAAGAAATTTCTTGAAAGCTTTGCACGCTTAGATTTACAATCCGATGTATAAAGCGAAAGAGAAGCAAGGTGTTTCTGTGTTTCTAGTTTTACCACTGATTTTATTTTGTTTTTTATCTTGTAAAATTAAAGAACCACATTTTGCGGTAGATGGTTATGGGTATTGTTCCGTGTATGATCATACGCCTGTATGTACACATCGATGTAAGACCATGTAACACTTTTGTCTTGGTACATCATAATGGAATTTTAATAACCTAAAATTTGAATAACACTTTTCTGATGTCTCAAGCCTTTGAAGGTTATCATTTTCCTTTTTATATGCCATTTTTAAAATGACTCTGATTGGTCTGATACACATCTACTCCCAGATTGCAGATTAGTAATGATCCGAACTAGTTCCTTGTGTGGATATGTTTTTACCTTGTGTCTTGTCTGTAAAGCAGTATCTGCATATGGTTTTGTGTCAAATCAAAACACATTATTTTGTATTTGAGAATATAATCAGATGAACCATCCTGTGTGTTCTGTGTTCTTTAAAAATGTGACAAAATGAACAACTCCCGTTTTATGTGTATATTTCAACAGTTGGGGCATGTTAAATATACAAACCAAATTTGGTCAATTGTGTGGGAAAAAAAACAAACAAAAAAACGAGTGAATGCACATGAGGGCGGAGTTGTGGGCGTGTCAGTGAGACGACTTGTCGGATGCAATGTAGATTTTGCAGTGTTGGTAAATTTGCTGAAATGAATAAAATTATTTTTTGTCATGTACAATAAAACTAAGTTTCATATACAAAATAGTATATTATTGTATAATTACCATAGCCTATATAATGATTCAGTTTACAATTACATCACTTTCATAAATTAAATAAAAACAGAAGAAAACGATTATCCATATCATTTATTCATCATTTTTAAAAAAGTTTAGGTTTAGAAAAGTTAAATCTCCATCTTGTTTTGACAAGTGACTTGAACACAGCTGACACAATTAGGACTCGTAAATACGAACATTTTATTTAGTTCCATATCACACAAGTACAAGGCAGATACAAAACAGTGTCATACAGTTTAAAGCGTGATGTATGACAGAATAACAACAAAACAAAACAAAAATAGAATTAACATTTACGAGAACGTTTTTATATAATATTAGGGCAGTTTAATTTGGAAAGCTTTAGAATTTATATTTTAAAAAGGTTTCTTATTTTGTGATCTCATATTAGAAAGGGTTTTTAAGATCATTGTGAAGAAGGTAACATGGTGGTTTTCTTTTGAATTGTTATTGACTTATATATTGATATATTGATTATATAACTTTACTAAGACAATCATCAGATTAATTCTGTCACTTTGTTTCCCAGAATTTCTTTTTTTTTTTTTTTAATAAAGTAAAATATCACAAGGTTCTAAATTAAGGGCTTTGTTTATTTTTTTTGTCAACCCAAAGTTAAATTGAAAAAGGGCTTTTGAAAAATAAAAGTTCGATATCTTTTTTGCACGATTGGATCCCACATTAAAGGAGTAATTTTTTTGAACAAAATCTTTTGTAGGGTTGTGTTATTAAAATGATCTAATTTAGTTAAAATGATTATGCCACTGGGAATATTGTTGCGATATTTTAAATGGTCTTTCATTCATTTCAGTACCTTTGAAGGAATGTTGATTATTAGGCCTAACGTTACTTAAAACTGGAGCTACCAAGAAAAGGAGTTCAGAAATTGGACAACCTTGTCGGATACCTCGATTTATTTCAAATCCCAGAGGTAAATAAACTTCCCAGGAGGAATTAATGCACCATCTGTTACCCAAAACATCCTGCTTTTGTAATGTTTACAAGGTGTGGCTTTCATCTGGGGCTCGTTCTTCGTACCTCGCTAACTCAGTTAGCTGGATTTGGTTGTTGTGGATTTGTCCTGATCATGGATTGTTTCGTTCTTCGACGCTCATCCGGGACTTGCTGTCATAGCAACAGGTCCGTGATCTTGAACCTGCTCGGGAGCAGGTTTATTTCATGTAAACAGGATTTAGGCTGCGCTCCTGGCGGGTTATGATTGGTTG
>JAUCMS010000095.1:18137131-18148542 GCA_032357445.1 Enteromius radiatus | reverse complement strand
GATTTGACACACATTCAGAGCCGTCACGCTGGAGGGCGTTCCCAAAGCGTCATGTGACGCAGCGTCTCGTTCCTTCAGGGAACTAGGGTTATATTCATAACCTGAGACGTTTTTGGTGGTACCTTTTTTAATTCTTTAGGACACAAAACTTCATTGCATGAAGCAGTGGAAACACTGCAATTCAACATTTGATATAAAGCTGCCAGATGGTGTGATGGATGTGGGTTTACACCTCAAAAAGGAAAACCCCAAGGAAGGAAAGGTTGAAGTTGTATGGAGCCGTGAGATGACACTGACATGCTTCTTTTTTTCTCTCAGAAACATTTCTGAAAAACAACGAAGTTTAACTTATTTAAAGAGTGAGAAATGTTAATGTAATTTATGATCACATTGGGGACATTAATGCAAATGAACAGGTAAATAAAATAAGAGCAATGGCAACATCTCAGGAACAAATGAGGAACATCTTTGAGAACAAAGAAAGCTGATGTCTTTCATCAGAACCAATAATGCATGTGAGATGAACAATAGAAAAACTAAACAGAATAAAAACATTTTAATTTGTTATTTTCAAACTCTTGCTGTATGTCAAATAATCTTGACAATGTATCTGTCTTTTAATATTGTTTGAGCTGTACTGCTATAGTGAAGTGTGAAAATGTTTTGTGATTCAATGGGTTTGTCCAATTTACGATCACTTGAAAGGTAAATAACATAAGTATAGGTGATATTTAGAATATTATACCTTGTATTTCCTACTTCAGTAAAGAGGTGCTATATATATATATATATATCATGAATTATAAAAGTTGTTAATTCAAATGTATGCATGGAAAACATGGTTATGATGGGAACTGTAGCTATTGGTTTTAATGTAAAGTATACTGGTATGTGATGATTCTATTGGTGGGACCAATTCCTATTGGAAAACTGCCTAAAACACACTACAAAAAGTAATTTTATAATGGTTTTACTGGAAAATGTTAATAATTCATGATGGTATTTTGATGGAAACAGTTAGAACTTCTGTGATGGTTTCTATTGGGCTTCTGTTGGGTTTTTTTTTTAGCCTGGTGAATTGCATGAATGGTTACGATGCAATGTTTAATTCATAAATGCAAATTTTTGATGACTGTCCCATCAAACTCAAACCAATTTTTAATCAATTATGATTTACCGCTATAACCTTTTTTGTTTAAGCTATCTGTAGTTGCCTATGTGCATGTTGGTTAAGTTTGTTCTCAGGCTGTACTATTATTACAAGATTTGAACGCGAATAAAACAGCAACAAGAACAACTAAATTTTCAGTAAATTATTACCTACACAATCAAGATAAGAGGATTAAATACACAAAAACAACTCAATATCCCATGAACCTGACGTCTACGCTTAACCCCGGAAGTAGATTGTTCTCCTCTTAGCATGCCGCAAATGAATACTTTGAAACAGTGGTTGCTAGTACTGGTGAATTTGTAACAAAATTAATAATATGGATATGTAGTTCCACGTGCGAAGTTATCATAAAAAAGGCTGAGTAAGGTAAAATATGTTTTGTGGTTTTTAATTATTTTCTTGCCTCAAAGTTTGCTTATTAGCGTCAGTGCTAACTGGCAGGTTTTAAGTCTATGAAATTTAATTCCCCACATTATAGAAGTTCAAATAATTTCTTATTCTTAAAAGTGAATTTAAGTTGCTTATGTTATTCATCATTTACTAAATAGGCTAGAACAGTCAGGAGTCCTGAAATCTAACTAACGTTACAACGAGCCAAATTATGTAGGAGAAATTAGCTAACTTAACGTTAGGTATTTCTGTATGCAACGGTAGACATTCCTAAAATTATTTCAGCCATTTATCTGCATCATGGACATAATTTTTTTCTCGCTTTTGTAGTATTTACTCGAGTAGTAGAGTAAACCTAACCTTACCCATGAGTAATGCTTAAAATCGGAGGAAATGATAGATGACTGACCCTGATGTACAAGGACCAAACTCTGATTGCAAGCCTAAACTTCACGAAAACTGTACACTGTTTCTTCAGAGCTTATTCAGCAAATATGTTGATCCAGGGCCATATTGCACTTGATAAAATCAGGTTAGCGATTATGGGTCTAAACTGTAACCAGTTGGCATGATGAAGGAAGGATATAATACCGTGGTCCTGATACTGAAGTCACTGATGTTTACAGAATTTTGTACCAATCTTACGTTAGCTTATATAATATACTGCATACCATTACATACTGTAATAGTCATGTATTTCCTTAATGTGAAAGCAGTAAGCATCATAAGGAATTCTTGCCTAAATAATCTAATGTCTGAACTGACCGTTGACATTCGTAGATGAGGGCAGTGTCTTTTGTTTCATCTTGTATTTATTTGATTAGTGCTTTGCATTACACAGGACACCACAGGTTAAACATTTTATAGATACCACTATATTTCTTCATTTAAGTTCTGTGATTAATAAAAAAGGTTTTGCATTACAAGTGTTCTGAAATGCATAAATATGCAAACCATGCGTTATTTAATGAAATATACACTAATTTGCAAACATTCAGAGACATCTGATGCTCTTTTTTTAGATTTTTATTGCGATGGCGTCAGGCGTAGGAGAACAAGCGCATGGAAGCGCGGCCTCCCAGTTACACGACAATGAGAACGACGCAGCCTTTGACATGACCACCAGTGAGAAGGTAACAAACTGGGCCATCCTTACTTGTTAAAAAGTTGTTAAAAAGCTAGTTATTGCTGTTTTTTTTGTTTGTTGCAAATCTGGCAATTGACAATTTGATGTTGCGTGCATTTCTTCTTCAGGTGGTGGAATTGTTAAACCAGGCAGCCCTCATCTCTACAGAGGAAAAGCTTATTGTTCTCAAACAGGTTTTGAAACCGTTATTATATTGTTGGAAACATAAAAATCTGATGTTTAAGGTACATGATTATTTAGGTCGTTTTCTGTATTTCTTTCATTAGGTGCAGGAGTTGATTATCAACAAGGACCCTTCATTGCTTGATAATTTTCTGGATGTAAGTACTGTACCATCTTCACCAGCTTGTGTAAGTAGATGAGCCGACACAGGAACTATATATTCACACTTTCTGCTTTTGTCCTTCCTCTATAGGAAATAATTGCATTTCAGACTGACAAGTCAATTGAGGTGCGGAAGTTTGTCATTGGATTCATTGAGGAGGCATGGTGAGTGATGGGTGATCTGGCATACGGGCTACTCCGTCCCAAGTGGTCCAAAATCTATGATGCTGGGTGCAATCTGAAACTCTATAATTATTACTGCAGGATGCTACCATATTGCACTTATATATATTAACAAATTTGGTACCTCTTTAGAAATAATCTGTCTGAAAGTAAAAAACTGCACTTTCTTTGCCACATTAAAAATTTAAGTAAGCCTCAAATACACACTCAAACACGTCCCATTATGAAAGTGAAAAAAAAAAATTGTTGTGGGCCAAGACACAAGGATGCAAAACAAAATTGAAAAAAAGTGGCTTTCAATAACAATACATAAAACAACTCAAATTTAAAATAAAGGAAAATTAAAATGGTCAAGTAAACTACCCGGGACCACTTGAGAGGTAGATTGACCCATACTGCACTTTTTACAATATTCTTTCCAATACTTCATATACTCTTCATGACTAGTCCTTGAAGAGTTGACACTTGTTTATTTAGTAAAAGAGACAATGAGCTGCTTCTGAGGCTGATTGCCAACCTGAACATGCTGATGAGGGATGAGAGTGTGAACGTGGTGAAGAAGGCCATTCTGACGCTCACACAGCTATACAAAGTGGCTTTACAGGTATCATTCGTTTTCACTTAAATAAACAGTATTCATTGTTTTGTTGGGATGATATTTTTAAGTGTCTGACATGTTCTGTGTTTGCTTTGTTAGTGGCTGGTGCGTACTAAGAGTGTCTCGGATATGCAGGAGGCATGCTGGGACATGGTGACCCAGATGAAAGAGGATGTTCTGGCATTACTAGACTCTGATAACGACGGAGTTCGCACACATGCCATCAAATTCACAGAGTCCCTCATCATCACTCTGTCACCACGGACACCTGACTCTGACACACCCAAGAAACAGGAGGGAGACATCAGCCTGGACAAAATCCCCAAAGACCACACCTATATTCGATATGGTAGTAGCAGAATCACAGTTTCAAAAACAATTTTGGATTGTTTTTTTTTTTCTTTGCTAATTTTAAATAAGGCTGCACAGTTCCAAATTGATCAACTTTTTATCAAATGCCAAATTTATTTAGTAACCAAAAATGCAAATTATTATTATTTATTTTTTAATTTAATTGGAATTATTAATTGGAATTCCAAAAATGTTGGCAAATGATGCAGCCAAGCCTTGCTACATGGAATATTTTTTTCTTGCAATGATAATTTTTGCAAACATTTTCTTCCCAAAGCATACTGCCTTATTGTCAAAACTTTTCAAAGGTTTACAGAAATTCTTTATTTTTGCTTCCATTTATTCTCTCCTCATCTTCTTCACCTCCTCCTGTCCTGCTCTAAGACACCTTGTGTGATGAGGGAAAGTTGGCTCTGGAGCAGTTACTAAAGTTTATGGTGCACCCTGCCATCACCAGCATTAATCTCACCACTGCACTGGGATCACTGGCGACACTGGCCAGACAGCGACCCATGTTCATGTCCGAGGTGGTGCAGGCATACGAGACGCTACATGGTGAGTTCCATCCACTGACATTATTCAGAGTCAAACACAAATCTAGTACTTTTGTTTGTTCTTAATCTTTTATGTTGTGCTCCCCAGCTAACTTGCCCCCAACTCTGGCTAAGTCTCAAGTGAGCAGTGTGCGCAAGAACCTGAAGCTGCACTTGGTCTCGGTGCTGAAGCACCCCAGCAGTGTGGACTTCCAGGGCCAGATTTCCACTCTGCTGCTGGACCTTGGCATGTCTCAGAGTGAGATCACCCGCTGCACCCCAGCCACCGTACAGCCCCGTAAGAGACTCCACCATGAGCCCTACGTGGAAGGCAAGAGAATCAAGATGGGTGAGTTGCTGTTTTAATGAGCTGGGTGAGTCGTTGTTGTGGATCAGTTGTTGGCATTGATTGACTGAGGATGAATAATGCCTTGTTTGTGGTTGCAGAGGCCACTCTAGTGGAGGATGATGATGATAAGGAAGAACCAGCTCCAGTTGTCACACCAAAACCATCCTCCTCTGCTGGCACACAATCAGCCATCGATCTCACTGCTGAGTTCCTGTTGCCTCTGCTGAACCCGGAGAATGTGGCCAACCTGGTGCGTACTATGCTGAAATAATAATAATGCTACATTTTAATTGTTTTATTATTTAAAAATAATATAAAAAATTAATATATTTTTATAACAAATTTAAACAAAGAGATTATTTCAAATGAAAATTATATTAAATTGTAATAAAACATTAAAAAGCCTAAAGCTTTATTATGGTGGAAAACTTCAGGAAAATCTTTGTGTGTTTAGCTGCTGAAAATATGGTAAAATGCTAAAAAGATAGGTACAAAACATGATAAAAATGTGAAAATAAAAGGATCTTGGTGCATTTTTCTAAATGCACATAATAAGCAACATGCAACAACAGAGTTTGTGTGGATTAGAATTTTCTGCAAACCGAGTCACTCTGAGACACTGAAAACACAGGAAGCGTGAAAAACACAGTGCCTTGCTTTAATCTTAGACAGGCAGCAGAAAAAAAAATCATATTTTTTCCCCTCCACTTAATTTGGAATTGCAATTTCAATTTTAGTTAGATTAATTGGGCAGTCCTTTGCATTCATTTATTTTAACTTTTACATTTTTCATTTTATTAATTATATTTTCAACTCATGAATCCCTTTCAGTTCCCTTGTAAACTCTAGTAAAATGCTGGTGTAGAGAAAAGCCTGTTCACAATCATGCATAATAACATCAGTTTGTCCATTGTGGTACTTTTTGAAAACATCTAAAATAATCATTTAAATCTAACTCAAAAGACTAAATATAAGAAGTATGTATGTATGCAAAAGCATTTGTTTAAAAAAAGACTCTTTGCTTCTCAAACAGATTTCTTATTACTGTAGCTTATATGTGTGTTAACTTAGAAATTTTCTATAATGTTTCAATGCAGGTGCTCATCAGTATGGTTTATCTGCCTGAAGTGATGCCAGCCTCTTTCCAGGCCACCTACACACCAGTAGAGTCGGCCGGCACTGATGCTCAGATCAAGCATTTAGCCAGGCTTATGGCCACACAGATGACTGCAGCGGGACTGGGACCAGGTGAAGGAATCATTGGTTAAAAGCAAGGAGAGATAAACTCCTTTAGTTCATGTCAGCACAGCTGTAAAGACTGTGAGAGGGTTTGCGCAGCGTAACATTATATGACATGCATAATCTGTTCTCTCTGTTCCTGCGCAGGCCTGGAGCTGTGTAAGGCTCGAGATGAAGAGGTGAAGGAGGAAGATGGTGCAGCGGGTGAGTCCAGCTCCAAAGACCCTCTCATCATTCGCAAACTGTCTGCTGTGTCCCTCGGTCAAGCCATCTCAGTGGTGGGGGCACAACCAGCGGCCTACAAGAGCCCTGTTACTGAAGAGGCACCTCAGATCAAGAAGGTTCCTGAGCCCATTCTGCCCACCACACAGCCCAAGTAAGTTTAAATACGAAAATAAATATTATCTGATCCAAAACCTAATAAGCTGCCTTACTCTCTATGGAAACCGGGCTAGTGCCTTTTAACAGTGTGTCTACACCGCAATAAAATAGAATCCATTATAATCACGGATGAGGTCTACACTGGATGTGGCACGACACAATAAATCAACAAAAACGACAGTAAACTAATGCCGCATTCTGTTTGTGATACTTTTATTATTTTTGAATAGACTTTCCACTCTTTCCTAATTATCATATTTTACTTTCCCACTGTTTTGACCTTTCTGCGTGTAAAATAAACAAATTAAAAAATGAAATAAATTTATTAAATAGGAAATATATAATAGGAAATAAATAATTTTACTGTAAAAAAAAATCAATTTAAAATTACAGTTATAATATTTGTGTCATAATTTCTTATTCTTTAAATATCAAACACCCAAACGTTTATTTTGGTTTACTTGCCAAATATGTTTACCATTTCAGAGCAATATACAGCACTTAATTTATGCATGTGCAACTCATGATATTGGGTTTTTGAGTATTTTGTAGCAGCCTAATTCACAGTAAATGAACCACTCTGCTCTGAAACACTGATGAATATATGGCAATCACACTATGTGTTTTATTTCAATATATTGTTGAAATTAAACCTTTGCTAAATCCAGTGTTGGATAATCCTGCTGTGGATACCTCTAATGGTAGCAGCCAAAAAGAGATAAGATAAGACATCATGTTGTATTTCTGTTTTTATCTCTAGTTTGAATCATTTGGTTTGATTGTTTCATCTTTTTTCTTCCCCATTAACCATTATTCAGAGCTCCAGGTACTAGCGGCAGAAAAAAAGTGTTCAAACTGGCCGACGTTGTGCAGCCTTTTTCAGAAGCTCAGATCGAGAAACTCACTAACATGGCCATCAAACGGATCCTCCAATCAGAAAAGGCCATTGCACAGAGCGGGATGTCCCATGTGAGTCTGCTTTTGGGTGCTTGCTACTTCAGCCACTATATCCATTCTACCAAGTCCTCATCTCTGTGTTTTAATCTTTTCCCAGGTTCGTGTGAAGCTGCTTGCACGGTTGGTGACCCAGTTTGAGGGTGGGAAGAAAAATGACTTATTGCAATTTATTTTGGAGGATATGCGGGGCAGAAGTGAGCTGGCCTTTTCTCTGCTGTTCCACGAGTACAATGAATACCTGAGTCAACAGCCCTCGGGTTCTCTGGACAGCTATGAGCAATGTCTGTTCACACTGCTGTCCGGCCTGCAGGAGAAACCTGAGCAGAGGGATGGGTGAGCATCACCTCATAACACCACAAAATATGCAACAACATGATAACATGCAGGCTTAAAATATTTTATCTGTTTTTAAGTAGGTGTTTATTTTGAGTTATACATTTTTTAATTATTTATTCATTTTAATTTACATTTTATATTTAATTATTAACTTAATTAACTCTCAAACTCTAGTTTGGCAGACCCTGTCATGAATTGTACTGCCTTTATCTTTAACATTTAAAGAGGCATAACATGTAACTTTTATTTAATTATTATTTATTATTATTTTTTTTTGGTCGAAATTGTAGTGAACCTCTATAAAATGTGGATATTTTATTTCTTTTAGGGTTTTCTCCATTTTAAATTGCCTTCATTAGATTATTTTAATTGTCCTACATTATGACATGAATATTACAAATATAAGATTACAAATATAGCTGTTAGTTTTTCAATTAATGAGATAATAAAATCTGCATCTATAAGAAATAATTGCCACAATGATTTTGGATGGAATGCTGCAGGACATTTAAATTTTCAGAATGTATTTCATGTGGATTTGTGAGCTACACAAATTTGGTGCTTGTTTTATGTGAACTAATAAAAATTAGCATTTTAATATGTTCCTGAATTTGATTTCTCACAGGCTTTTCACCAAGCTTGTGTTGGAGGCTCCAGTCATTACAGATTCGGCACTGGAAGTGATTCAACGCTACTGTGAGGACGAGGTCAGCCACACTAGTACTACACTTACCTTCCATTATAAGTCTCTGATCCTGTAATTTCTACAGTGTTTTCTTCTCGACAAGCAGCATGTCATCATCTGCAGGTACATTTACATTTAAAATGTTTTTGTAAGAAACTCAAAAGTTGCATATTTGTCTTTCAGTCACGTGTTTACCTGGGCATGTCCACATTAAAGGAGCTTATCCTCAAACGCCCCTCCAGACAGTACCAGTACCTCAATGTCCTTCTGAACCTCAGCTCTCACGAAAAAGAAAAGGTTAACCTCAAATCTTCTGTCATTCATTGTTTGATTAATTTCGTAGCAGTATAATAACAATCCCCACTGATGTTCAGGTGCGGTCCACTGCTCTCAGCTTCATCAAGCGCATGTATGAGAAGGAACATCTGAAGGACTGCATTGAGAAGTTCGCTCTCACCTACATGCAGTTTCTGGTCCACCCGAACCCACCTTCGCTTCTGTTTGGAGTAGGAGAGGATACAGGTTCAAAGACCTTTTCTAGTCTTCAGATCTCTTCCTATCTTTGATATAATTGAGTAGTTCTTGGTCTATACTTGTGTAGAGTGAATTACCTTTATTTAGAAAGAAACTTTACTGTTACTATGATAAATTAGTGTACATTGTGATAATGTACTGTGCTATAAAATATTGTGACTATGTTCCATCCTTCTGTGTCTTCAGAGGTCGCAGCTCCCTGGACAGAGGAGACAGTGCGTCAGTGCCTTTACCTCTATCTCTCTCTCCTTCCCCTCAACCATCGTCTGGTGCACGAGCTGGCTGCTGTCTACACCGAGGCCATCGCCGACATCAAACGCAGTGTGCTCAGGGTCATCGAACAGCCTGTAAGACCTTCTCATCCAAAACTGATTTTTCTGGCTTCTTATCCTGTTCTTTTGAGGTTTTATTTATTTGCATTCACTTCATGTGTATTAAAATAGTATGGGAGCTGAACAGAACTAAATCACATCATTTGCCTTGTTGCATGTGGTTTTGGGAAAGGAGGCATTCTGGTGTTTTTTTTGTTGTCAAAATATTTGAGGACACCATTGAATGCATATATGGATAGTTGACAAATAACAATAAGTCATTTATGATCACTTACATTTTTTTCCCCATCACTTCATCACTTTTTTTTTTTTTTACAGATAAGAGGAATGGGAATGAGCTCTCCTGACCTGCTGCTGCTGGTGGAGAACTGTCCTAAAGGAGCAGAAACACTGGTCACTCGCTGTCTGCACATACTCACTGATAAAGGTGTGTGTGTAAGAATCAGAGAACGTGAATGTGTCTATATGCATATCTGTATAGTAAATGCTGTCCTTTGTGTATTGTTTCGTGTTCACAGTGCCTCCATCTCCTGAGCTGGTGGAGAGGGTGAGGGATCTTTATCATAAGCGAGTGCCAGATGTTCGTTTCCTCATCCCAGTTATCAATGGCCTGGAGAAGGTTTGCCTCATGTCATTTGTCCTGCTTAAAAATAAATATTTAAAATGAAAAAATAAATCACACAGAATAATTCATTGACATTTTTGCACATTCACATGGGATCTACAAATGAATGCATAAACAACATAAATACTATAATTTAAATGTTTATTATTTTAAGTATTTGTTCATGGCATCTTTTCATTAAGTCATGTGAAAGAAGGCCAGTGTCACTGACATTGATGCCTTTTATGATTCTTCCCTCACCCATTATTACCATTCATCATTACAGTATAATGGAAAGCCAGGCATAAACTGCAAATAACTTGTTTTATATTTTATTTCTTAAGTGGAAAATGAAAAGATGAATTGCTGTTCTATTTGTATTATTTAACTTTAACATGTTAATCACATTTACCCCTACATTTAAAAATTGGTTATTTAAATTTGGTGGTTAAGGATGAGAGGAAAAGCTGCATTTATGTTGGTATCTTGATTTTATTGAACAGAACGAGGTGATTCAGGCTCTACCCAAACTCATCAAACTCAATCCCATCGTGGTGAAGGAAGTGTTCAACAGACTGCTGGGAACTCAACACAGTAAGACAAATGCTTATTCTTTTGTGCAAGTGTGCTGCTTCTTGTAAAAAATATATATACATAACACACGTATATTCATAAATGTGGCTTATTTGTGTTATAGGTTTGATGAAAGCTTCTTTTCAGAATGATGTCATTTAAATGTCATTTTTTGCTTTAGATATGTAGAATTGTAGTGAACTTAATTTTCTATCCTGTAGGTGAGGGAAGTTCCTCCATGTCTCCGCTCACTCCTGGAGAGCTCCTCATCGCCTTACACAACATTGACTCCTCCAAGTGTGACATGAAGTCAATCATCAAAGGTACCATCTCACATTCATTTGAGTCCCAGCACATTAATCCAGCCTTTTGCATCTTTATCTTTCAGCAAATATATATTACAACTGACAGAAAAAAATAGTGGCAAATATTTGTTGTTTGATGCTTGAAATACACAAAATATTTGTATTCTGTGCATTTTTGTTTAGTAATGCTACAATTACTAATTTTGTTCATTGCTCAATTAGGGAAAAAGCAAAAACTTAAAAAAAAAGCAAAAAATCTAAATTAAAAATATACAAAATATATAAAGTACTGTTTGCTATTGTTATTTCCACATTAATTTGGAGATTTAATAAGAAAAGTAATCTATTGATGCATATAAACTTAGAAATACAGAATATATGTGTGTGTGTGTGTGTGTGTGTGTGTATATATATAT
>JAUCMS010000095.1:18106649-18122712 GCA_032357445.1 Enteromius radiatus | reverse complement strand
TACTGCTGATTACAGAACCGCTTTTACCGACAAAACGCGCAAACATATCGGCCGATCGCTATCGGTGCATCCCTAGAATTTAGGTTATGTGACAGTTTTCTACAACTGACCACATCTGAGATAAAACAAATAGTGGACTAGTAGTTTAGGTATTTGGATTAAAACCAAACAAACTGCAAATTGAAAAAGCATTTTAATTGTATATACAAATGCAAATACTTGTAAATGCAAGATATATTGTACAAGAGGTTTTGAGCAGCCACAAAATCCTTTTTTACAGAACACAAAATGAGTCCAAATTACAATGTTTGTATATTATAGCTAAACATTTTTTCTTTCATGGTAAAATAGCTTTTATAACTTTTTCTCTTTAATACACGCACACAAATAATGATGAGAACTAATTTGTGCAGTGACTTGGACAGGTGAGGTGAGACGCTTCAAAACTAAATGTAATGGAAAGCTCTATGTGAGAATGTCATGGCACTAAAAATGTTACAATTAAACAAACAAGACAGTGCAAGGTAATGCTATGTCTTTAGATTTACAAAGACTGAGAAAGTTTGCAAGGACCACATTCTAACCACAGACTTATTATTTCTATGAAAACGCGTTACAAAAATGTATACATTAAGGATTTAGGATTGAAGATTTTATCACATCTTAGAAAACTTAGAAAGTAAACTCAATTAAGTGTGCTAGTTACATAATTCCTGTGTAATCATGTTGTACTTAAATGACATGCAGTACTTGAAACATTTTTTCTCTTTTACCACAGACATGGATCTCCCACCTCAAAGACATCCTGGAAGTCACAACGGTCAGATTCTTCGTCGGAGAATGCAGTGTTTTTTGCCGTTTTCTGATCGCCGCACATCAAAAGTGTGGAACCACTACACACAGTTGAGTCTGCATCGTGTTGAGTGCAACCACTGTAAGAGGCAGCTTTCTTTTCACAACAGCACTACTTCCATGAGAGAACACTTAGGACGCAAACACAGTATTCGGGAAGGAGCAGTTCGCCCTCACAACAAAGCAGGCATCCCCACTCCTGCAGCGTTGCATTCTCACCTTCAGAGCTCTTTACATGGTAACAGATGTAACACCACAGGCAATGCGCCATTCCAACCAGTGCTACCTGTTGCTGTCAAAGAGGAGCAGGAAGAAATGCTGCCAGCTGAGATGGTGGAAACCAAGCCTGCTCGGACATCATACGTCCCTGATTTTGCAGCAGGAAGCAGTGCTTCCAGTTCAAATGCCATTGTGCACCAAGAAACAGATTTGGGCTGCCTACTGTATAATTTCCCTGCAGGGGAGATGAGCAACACTGCTGGCGGCAGCAACAGCCGCAGTGGCACAAAGGCCTGCAGCAACAAGCGAGCAGAGGTGTTGACTGATCTTATCCTGGAAATGGTCTTTAAAGACCTTCAGCCATTGTCTGTGGTGGAAGAAAGGGGGTTCAAGCTCTTGCTGAGTTGCCTAGAGCCTAACTACCCCGTGCCTTCTCCATCTCTGCTCGGCAGTCTACTTTGGCATCGCTACCACATCCTCAAGCAATGCCTTCAGCAGCATCTACAGGCAAGTCTAGCTTCTCACTGTCTGACCCTCTGCACCGAATACTGGCGATCCGTAGATGGGTGTGGGGTCGATGGGGATGGTCAGTACTACCTTACAGTCAGTGCCCATTTTGTTGACTCTCACTGGCGCCTGGCTCGTTGTGTGCTTGAGACCCGACCAATAGCAGAATTCAAAGGAAACCCTTCTGAGAAAGGGCAGGCAAGCTTTGCGGACACCTTGAGATCAGTCCTCTCCGAGTTCCAGCTTCCAGAGAACTATGTTTTCTGTGTCGTGCATGACACCCCTGGTGGATCTGAGTCCAGGGGGCAGGAGAATATGGCCATTGATCAAGAATATCAGCAAGAATTTGCTGGACCCAGCCATCCTCCTCCGGGTAATCTTCCAGAGGGATGGGCACCTCTGCTTTGTGCAGGACAAGCCCTTAATCTCTGTGTCCAGGAAGGGCTTTGTGTGGAGACTGTCAGACAAGCTCTAGCAGATGCCCGTGCCATCGTCCTACATTTCCAGCACGATGTGAATGCTTCTACAGCACTGAGCCAGAAAGCAGAGGCTGTTAATAAAGAGTCTGCATGCCTGGTCTTGAATGACCCAGGGCGCTGGACCACTGCCATTGAGATGTGTGAGAGCCTGCTGGAGCTCAAGTGGGTAATAAGCTCTGTCCTAGAGGAGCAAAAAGTAGCAACGAATCTGGCAGATCACCAGTGGCGTCTTATACATGAACTGGTTCCCGTGCTCAAAACGGTTCGCATTGCAGCATCGTTTTTGAGCGAGGACATCAATGGACCTATTTCAGCCCTAATGCCATGCCTACAAGGAGTGTCTCGGCTCCTGGGACAGAAAATTGCAGAGTGCAGTTGTCCAGTGGTGAGGGGAGTTATGGAGAGGATTCGTGCTGGTATGGACAAACGCTGGAGTCTGAGTGACGAAGATGCTCTTTTGGACTGCCCTGCCGTATTGTCCTCATTTCTGGACCCGCGTTTTAAAGAGTTGCGGTTTCTCAGCCCACATGCCCGCACCAAGTTACACGACAAAGTGAAAGAGCTGCTATCTGTTCAGGTTTTTACAAGTAACGGCGAAAGGAATGGAGAGAAGAGACAAAGCATGGTAATGGAAGAGCCTGTAGATGAACGTGGAGAACCTGCAGATTTTGGATTGGATGATTCCTTTCCAGGTCCTGCAATGGCTTCTTTAGATTCCCCAGAATCGGTTGGATCAGTGGAGGAAGGTGACAGTGTTGAGTTGCAGCCGAGTGAGCCCTCTGTTGCCGTATCATCTCCAGAGCAGGTCACTGAAAACGCGCTTGAGGTTGGATCACCTTTCAAGAATGCCAACGACCGTAAAAGACGTTCTAGCGGGACCAGTATGACCTCACCGCTGAGAGGAGATTTACAGCTCACGCCTCGTATACGGATGAGTCCTCTCCCACAGAGCATGTATGATATTCTTCTGGGCGAGGATCCTACCGAGCGAATGCCAGAGATTCACCAGCAGCTGGAGAATTACATAGCAGAGCCACTTTGCCGACGGAGCCTCTCACCCCTACAGTGGTGGCGCAACAAGGAGCATCGTTTTCCTGCTGTGGCCAGACTGGCACGGAAATACTTGTCAATACCTGCAACGTCTGTGTCCGCCAATCGGGCCTTTGCCCCTAGGGAGTCCCCAGTGACCCAAAGAAGGGCCACACTGGGGTCTAAACACCTTGACCACATTTTGTTTCTTCATCAAAATACTGACTATGTGGATCTGCTGAAAGGTGGCTCCTCTACACGTGAAATTGAGCAGTGGAACAGTGTCAGTGGAAACCAAAGCAGAGAAAGTCTTTATCAGACTCTAGTGTCCTATGAAAGTAAGGTTCGTGTGTCTGAGGAAGAGTCATGATCACTGTTTATGTACACATGTACAAATCACGTAAAAAGGGGGAGTTCACCCAAAAATATAAATTGTCGTAATTTATCCTCAATTTACTCACCCTATAGAAAAATACTATAGAAGTCAATGGGGACCACAACTGCTTTGTTAACCACATTATTCAAAATATATTATTTTATGTTTGACAGCAGAAAGAAATACATACAGTTTTGAAATAATTTGTGGGCGAGTAAACCTGACATAATTTTTGGGGTACTATTTTTGGGATCTCTTTATCAGGTTTTTTTTTTTTTTTTTTTTAAGTAAATGCCTTTTGAACAGTTCACATGCAACAATAAGCTCTTTTAGATACCTAGTTATGATAAATACAGTTATATTGCTATGTAAATACGTTTTGAAATAACACATTCCTTTTACAAGGAATTTGAAACACTCATTTAATATAGTCTTTGGTCTCTAAGAGGTCTCAGGATTTGTTTAGTCATTGTCTTGTGACTAATGTAGATACTGTTTTACTAAATTCTGCCTAGATCTGTTTTATCATATTCTTAACTTTTCTCTGATGCATTACACAGCTACGCAACATGAGCAATCATGCCTCTGTTCTGAATATCAACACGGCTGTGATTTGGTCATAGAAATCACAGCTGTGCCGATATCAGGCCAACTTGATCTCTGTATACTCTGCAAATCAAATTTGGTCAATCAGTTGCCAGGCCAGAAAGTCACTTGTATTATTGATTCATTCAGCATATACTGTTAGTGTTATAATATTATTGTTGCTTAACACAGTGTTGTAGGCATTATATGGAATGCACTGTTAACCTCATGCATGCATTTCAACGTTATCACTTCCTCCCTTATATGTATGGGGGATATGAACATTCAAATGAGGTGTTGGTTATCTTTTTCATACTTGCAACAGTAGAAATTTACAATGTATTCAATCGGTAGCATGTTCAGATTAAAGTGTTATAGAAAAATATTGTGGAGTCCGGGAATTTCCAATGGAAAATGGTGTTTGTCAGTTCTCATTTATTTTGTATAACATATTTAACAATACTAGTAAAACATTTGTTCTATTAGAATAACAAAGGAATGCTTAGACAACCAAACATCTTATAGTGATATCAAAAGCAGCAAACATGTTATGCATTGTCATTGTGTTATACATAGACATCATGAGTCGTTTAATGGTATTAAGATTTAAGCTGAAATATAATAACCTTATAGGTTAAATGAATTGTAGATAATATTACATGGAGAAAGGGAAATCGGTAGAATTGTAAAACTATGTAGGTTTTCAATGACTGGTAGTGACATACATCTGAACATATTGAACCCAAACTTGTCAAACAGTTGAACATTGAAAATAAAAACCAGAAACCTTTTTTTATGAAACCCTGTCATGTTAAATTCATTTTAAAACATAAAAATTTGAGAAACAAAAACGACTTAAAGTTGGCTATACTTTTGATAAGAACTTTGTTTTGAAAGAATGTATGCCTCATTTCAAGGCCCATGTTAATCATTTGGTAATGAGTTGATTATTTCCAGTAGTCTTTAGTCTTCTGCTCTGACCCGTGTCCTTGCTTCCCCACCACCATCTGGAGTTTCTACCATCCCTGAGGGGAAACTGGCTCTTCACACCTCTGGATTTGAAGGTAAAATGATTTTTAATTTGTCATTGTAAAATTTGCTAATGTTTTTTCAAACAATTACAGTGTTTGTTGATTATTTCCTGTCATAGCTGGATAGAACAAAAGTCTCATAAAATGCCCTAAAAATACATATTACTACGAAGAACGTAAAGTAGAGAATAAGGAGTGACAGAATATAGTCATAAATATATTATTTTAGCTTTATTTAACAAAATGAATTATTTCCTGTTATATTTAATAGGATTTAGTATCTCTAATCTGGCACACACTTCACTGGGAGCAGTAGTTGTCTTCTGCCCTGTGTTCCCATTTATCTGTTCAGACTTGTGCTCCCCTTTGAATGCATTTTTAGATTATGTATTAACCATCTTGTGTCCATGCACCGAAATGATACTTACAGAGATCTCTCCACTTTCATCCTTTTTATTTGTGGCTCAGACACATTGCTTGAACTTCTTCAGCTTCTTCATGTTATAGTAATATTCCACACACTGGGCTATTGATTTGGTCTGCAACTACATAACAAACACCAATTTAGTATATACTCAATTTTGTAGGCATGCAATAACCACAGACCTTTCTTCAGAAAATTATGAAAAGATTCCTTCAGCATTCTGAAACTTAATTCATTTAGAAAACCCTTTTTTTCACTTTCATACCACATTTTGAATCTGTTGAAAGTCCTTGTCATGTTCAACCAGAGCTTTCTTAAACACTTTCATCTCTTGCGGTGTCCAGTGGTCTGACCCTGCCGGTTACAATGAGTGATATCAAGTTTATGAAGGTCTTGTAAATGCTTTTATATATTTGGATACGAGATATATAAAGAGTTTGCACCTGTGTAGTGGTAATCATTCAGAGGGTGCCAGGAGGTCCGGAAATCTCCTCTCATTAAGAGTAAGTCCAGTGCTGCCTGACATTTGAATAACTCAGCCTTATTAAACAAACATCTATAAATGGACACACTCAGTATGATGAATAAGCTCACCATTATGTTTCCTTGAACCTCATGAAGGCAGTGGAGAGCAAATTCGATATTGGTGCCTCCTGCTGGTAGCACACTGGAACAGCACATGTCTAACAGCTCTATGACTGAAGCACAGAAAGGACCAAGTGTGTTCATTTTTAACCCTTTACACACGTTTTTATTAAACGTGTGTTTATGCATTTTGAGAAACAAGTGTGTGTGTGTGTGTGTGTGTATATATATATATATATATATATATATATATATGTGTGTGTGTATATAAATAATGTATGTGTGTTTTTGGTCCCCTGTATTTAACTGTAATTTTTATCTGTGGCAGCAGGTGATGCTGTGAGAGTAAGAGTGTGTATTGGTTTGTTTACCCCTCTGTTGTGTTTCTGTGTTCGTAGACAGATCTTTCCAAGGAGTCCAGACGAGTTGAGCGGGGTGTTCTTCATACAGCATGTACAGTGTATCCCGCACTGGAGGGATCTCTGCTTGAAACAGTGATCCTATGTTTATTCTTCTAAATGACAAAAGAAACTGCCATTAATGCAGAGTCTACATAATGTATCTAAATTATAACAAGTAACTAAAACTTTAATGCAAATGAATTTATTACAGACTCACGGCTGTATGTTGATGGCTGTGTTGTTGACTGGAAAGGAGACACCATCTGTGGGGTTTCAAAGTTAAAATGATTTACATTTACATAATTTTTCCTTGTTTTGTATACAAAAGTTCACCATCAATCAGTAAATGTTGGTTAGACATAGTCAAAGTTGATATCATGGGTTTAGTGCTCACCAAAGATGCTGGGTAGAGATGAGCATGGCTGATTTAGCGGGAGGCTTTTAAAATAGAGGCCTGTCCCAGAACGGAGTGGGCTTAGCATAGGCTGAGGGGTGTATTGTGGGGGATGAAAACTAGGGCTCAGTGGGTGGTCTGCCAGATAGTTTGGTGAGCGTAGCTGGCTGGGGTAAATGCCTATGTTTCTCTGCAAACCCGGGGTCTCCTTATTATTGGTGCATTGTGGAGAAGATAGCTGAGGCAGAGGTGGGCTGGGGATGATGAGGCAGTTTAAAGGGTCCAGATGATGAGACTTCTTAAATGCTCCTTTATGAGTTTGAGCCTATAGAAGACAGAATTGTGAACAGTATGTCATCTTTGCATATTCAGTGTATATGGGCGTTATATTGTTATCTACTACAACATTACGTGTTGTGTGGAAGCTTGGAGGCCTAAAACATTTGCCGCAGAGACAGGGACAGACACATGCATGATCATTGGGGACAGATTTGTCCCTGAAGTCCCCTTCTGTCCATCATCCTGTGACAAAAAATAGTTACGTTTCAATGCGTGTTTTGTGCTTGTCACAAAAATATTTGAGTTAATGTTAGCACCAGTGTTGAGGTGAATGCTTGTGAATCATGTTCCTCCTTTGCTCCAACAGCTTCTTGAGAACTTGCGGGCTGTGGCTGAGCTTTAGGAACACATGCTGTTCTTTTATATGTTCTACAGAGAAACAAACGTAAACACATTTTGTTCATATATCTGCAGATTCAGAATATATTTGAGAAGATCTTGTGTCAGGTCTGCTAGCAAACATACAAACATTCCACAGTGGAAGCAGCTATTTAAAGGTATAGTTTCTCCGAAAATTTTGTCATGAATTCCTAACTTTTATGTCACGCTTTTCTTCAGTTCCAAAACTGACACAAAATCTCTTTTTTAAAGTACAATAAAAGGCTAAATTGCAATAGTTTGTGTTCCCAGTCTTAGGAAACTACGAAATAAGTGCAAATTATACAGTTGTGATTTCAATTATTATAAATCTTTTTTATATATTTTTTCCATTATTCTTCTAAAATGTTACATATAACTACTATACAGATTCATATTTGCCCTCAAGTCAGTGTGATTATTTTCTAACCTGCAACCAGCGTTTGGTTCCTCTCCTGTTGATTTAATCCTGTTGACAGGGTCCTACACAATAAAATGTACAACACTGATTATCAAAACACTGATTATGATGAAATGATAAAGTGCCGTGTTGTGTACCTTTTGTAAAATCTGTTTGCCGAGGTTAGTGCTAAAGGATGTAAGTGCCACTTCACTTGATGAGACGAGGTAAGAAGAGCGTGGTCGAGAATGTTTATGACAAGTGGGCTGAGGGACAGGCAGTGGAGGAGCCGGAACATCAGACTGGATATCCTTAGAGCAGGACTTCCTCTTCCTATCGTTGGGCAATGTTGCAGGAGGAGAATCGGGTACAAGACCAGCAAGGTTACAGTCAAAATCACTTTTTGGTTCAGGGTATAATACAGCAGGATAACTGAAACTGGAAAAGGTGCGCCGTCGCTTTAACTTGCTCTGAGGTATGGGCTCCTTCAGACTGTGTTTCGGCAGTATGGGACGGTGCTGTTTGGAGCAAACTGAAGCTCTCACAGAGCAACCCATGCTGCTGGTAGGTGTCTCTCTTATAGGCTGAAATGACAGCATCTCTTTTCTTAATTCTTCTGAGTAAGATTTGGTAAAATCAAGACCACGGACATTAAAGGGGTTCTGTGAAACCACTGGATTTTCTTTGATACCCGGAGTCCACTGGGTGGAGTTTCGCACCTTATTGCTTTCTTCGACCTTATATGAGTCACTATAAGACGATAAAGTCCAGCTTCCTTGACAACTTGAATGTTTTACCTGAGAGGGATGGGTATCTTCTGCACGGTCCCCTATCCCAAGATCTCTTGTGTCATAAGAACCGAAGAGTTTTCCAGAATACCTGGGATTCTTTAGCACAGGAGGCGAAACAGGCTTCAGTTGAGAGGTAAAGAGGTAGTCGGACGCAGCTAGATTAACCATTGGCTCCCGCGCTGAGGCCTGCAGGTCATAGTTGGAAGAGAGGCTGGAGGAGGAAGGAGACGTGAGGTAGACTCCATGTCTAGAGGCACAGTGATGTTTTAGGGAGTTTTTGTTATCATAGGTTTTGTGGCAGCCAGACTGAGTGCAGTTATATGTCTTTTTCTTGTGGTGATTCATCATGTGAGAAGTCCTACAAAGGAAAAAAAGAAGGCAATGACACTGATTTAAAAAAAAAAAAAAACCTGCATAAAAAGTGCCCAGTTTTTTCCTTTTTTTTTTTTTTTTTTTTTAAATGGATGCCCCCCTCACTCAAGACTAGTCTGAGTGGGTTGTGAGTCAATTTTGTACATCTGTGTACATCTTTAAGGTTCATATATTGTAGATACATTTTTGTCACCAAGATAATGTTATATGTTTTTTGTTGAATTTACAAAATTGGTGGTATTGAAAACTACAAACCAATCACTATTGTTTTGAATTGCAAGGAGCTACAGTATAATGACAGCTATATAATTAAAAATAAGTTTGGGGAAAATATGGAAATAAAATATTAAAAGAATTACTAAATCAATTTCTATTTCCAAACACTATTGTGTTATACAACAAACCTATTTGTTAACCTTCCTTTTACATGGCTTCTAGCTAGATGAAGCTGGTCAGTTATGACCCCCACTCTTATACAGTATTTAAAAGAAAACTTTATATTATAAATGTATGAATTTTTAATAATTACAATAGAAACATGTTGTTTCTATTTATAATTATGTATTATTTTTATTTTCTAGAGCTTTCTGTTTGTTTACCATTTCAATAAATCTTCTATTTATTCTTCTATGGAAGTCAGTGGGGACCAGAAGTTGTTTGGTTACCCACATTTGTGTTCAAAAGAAAATGCTAGAGAATCTAGGTGTGAGATACTTACAGCTGGTACTGGTGTTTAAATGCTCTTTGACAGATGCCACAGAAATGAGAGCCATCCTGTCTGTGGATCAAGAGGTGTGTTTTAAGTGCACTGGTCGTTTTAAATTTTTTCCTACAAACATGACACTTATTCACAGAGACTCTGGTTCTCTTCCCTGAGCCTACAGGTGTCAGACACTCAACATCCTCTGCTTTAGGACAGACAGAGGTTGATGGAGAGGGTGTGGATATCTTTCTGCTTTCTGTATCAAATGAGAAAGACATCAAATCTGGTTTCCAAAACATAGAGCACAGAGATTGCATTTGTTATTTTTCTTACTTGAAGCATACATGGTGTCTGGCCACAGTTCTGACACTATGACTGGGTCTTGCAGGTCTGATGGTGGTGCTATGATGTTGGTGGCATCTCTGTACACATTTTTGGAGGATGAGAGCAGAGAGGGACTCGGATCTGAAGGGTCTCCTTCATCAAGGATCTCCATTAACCTGATGCTCAATGGAGAAATGAAATTCATAAATAATACATACAGAAATGCAGTTTAGTTTATTAGAACCACGGTTTATTATGTAACTATTAATTTCGGTCAAACACGTAAAAACATTTCAGTCTCGCGAGCTAACATTAACGTTAACCCGAAAAGCAGATATTTTCAGGTTTTTGAACCAACGGAAATTAAGGTAAAATGATATCATTTTAACAAGTAAACGCATTTCCCTAAAGATACGCTCATGCTTTATGGGTGGGAAGGTAACGTTAACTTAGCTAGTATAACGTCTGTTAACGTTACTTAAGTCACATTACAAAAATATGAATGCAAAATTAACGTCGTAATATGTAATACAAGTCTAAATTTAAAATAAACAAGATGTTTAATGGTTTAAAAATCAAAATGTATGTCTTTACCGAGCCAGTTGGGTGTCCCCTCAAATGTTTGCTAATTATTTAACTTTAAATGCTAGCAATGCAGAAAAGTCAGTTAAAAGCGCGACCACGGCGACTGGTGGTGATTTACGTTAGTGGTTCTTCAATTGTTCGATTCAGTTAGTTGATTCAAAGAACCGATTCATTTAATTGAATCTGAGAGCGCTTGATTTTTCCTTTCTTTTTATCTTTAGTTGTTTATTTTTATGTGTGGTGTTTTATTTACAGTGAACCAATACACGAAAATGGAGAAAAATAAAATAGACTACAGGTAAAAATGTACATTTTTATTTAACAAACTTGATTCATATGAGTGTTATTAAATTAATGTTTAAAAAATAAGGACACTGTTCTATATTTAAAAACATATTTAGCACTTTTAAATATTTAAAACACTTGCTTCTCCTTTTCAAAAGAAATTGATGGACAAACAAACAAATAAACACAGTTGCCAAGATACAGAGGGGGGGGAAATGTAACTGATCATATTATATGAGGTCTCTTATGTATATGCATGTTCCTGGTAGCTGATTTTATAATGTGGCTGAATATTTAAGATATTTAAAATCTGTGTGTTTAAATTGTGATACCAGCAGAGGGCAACCAAATGTAACTGCATTTCATTTACAAAAATATTTTCAAGGCAAGTCATTAGTGATATAGATTTGTTTACCCATTATGATGATCGTAACAAATCCGCTTTGCTGTATTATTTTATGTTTGTTTTTTTTTTGTTTTTTTTTACTTTTTAATTTTTAATTTTGAAATGACTGAAGTTGTTGAAGTGGAATGTTGAGGGTTGGTATATAAAATAATAAGATAAATGCATGTACAAAATTCAGATTGATTATCCATATTTCTATTAATGTCACAAATCATCTTAAATCTAATGGAAGTTATAACAAAAGCACTCTTTGTACTTGGTATTGGTTTACACAGTTTAAAGAAAACTATAGATTGAATAATTATATATTCAACCTTAATTTGTAGCAGATAGTCTATTGAACTGTTAAGAACAGTTAGTTCTTAACAGTTGACTGATCATTTCACCCACATAATTTCAGTAAGGTCTAATGATTTAAAGGCTTACTCAGACCTCTCCCTTATTATGTCTCAGTAAATTATACATGTAATATAAGAAGATGGAGAGGGATGCACTGTTAGTACTGAACAGGCGTGGAAAATGGTTGGCAATGCTTTAGCTTTACAGTTTCTGACTGGGGAGGAGGAGATTTGTTCGTATGCAGCACTGGATCTCTGCACACAACAGACCTCTACATACCACCACCCTCTAATACTTACAAATACAGTAATCAGAACCAACTTTTACTGTGTGTAATTTGACCAAAAAGGAAGAAGAGATGTGATAAAGTGTACTACAATTGCTGTTGCATCCATGAAGAAAATCCCAGCTGGCTGCAAACAGGTAAGAGCTCCAGATATGGCTTAAGCATGAAGTTTGATTTGTTTAGTCATTTTGTACATTTTTAATATGACTTAATTTAGGTGTGAGTCTATGATTAGCTTTGTTGAAAACTAAAGATTCTTGCAAAAATAAAAAAATAAAATAAATCACTTATTCTACTTTTAAAACAATAGATTGCATTTGTAATTTAATTTTAAAACAAGATCTGTTTCCTATTATTGTCTAAGAACTTTATTGCTGTTTATAAAAACTTACATAACAGTTTAATGCATTATGAAATCTAACATTAAGCAATGTACATGTGCATGTCTCTATTATACATAAGTATTACTCTATTATATAAGTAATATGAAATAATCCCCACAGTCTGGTGTCCACCCTTAGTGCTTTTGTCCTTTTAAACCCGTTCATGGGCTCCAGGGCAATATCCACATCCAGCATGTTTATGGGCTAAGATCCAGACACCAGATGCCATGACACTATCATTTCTGAATGTTTCATATGTCTCACTCCACCCACTTGGACCACTTTCTTCCCATCAGGCAGATCTGAGAGAGTCCTGAGAATAAGTAGGCTACTCCCCTCTGTTGTACAGATGTGTCTAGGATAACTATTAAGAGCACATCTGTTCAGTTCTGTATCGCTGTTGAAGTGAGTCCAGCTACATTTTAATTGTTAAAAAGTGATTTTTGAAAGCATGCAGTATAAGATGTTGAATGCCATATTCAATTAATTATTAATAGTTAAACCATGCATTAATTGAAATATGATCTGATGGATTTGGGCCAGAAGAATGAGTAGTTTTTAAAACCACTTAAAATGGAGCAGCCATTCTTACACTATTATGTACTTGGGTTTTATGACTTTGACTCATTTAAATGCAGCTGTGCCCTGTGTCTTGTCAACCACAATGTTAATAATCTTGGGATTTCTTCTTTCTAACATGCCAAGACACCTGCAGCAAACTAAATGTCAACAATTGCTTCATGTCACAATAGTGATAAACTAGTATATTCAAATATGTATTATTGTGTCCACATGTACAAAGGCAAACTCTCTATTGAAGGGCAGCGGCTCAATGGCTGGCAAAGAAATGAAGAACAGGGGAAGTAAATGTCTGAAGGAAGTTCATACAGTTACTGAAGCTCTGAAGACACTCTACGGGCAAAAACTGCTCCCGCTGGAGAAGTATTATGACTTCTCAGATTTCCACTCCTCAAGCCTTGAAGATGCAGATTTTGACAACAAGCCCATGATACTAGTGGTGGGTCAGTGCTCTACAGGCAAGACCACTTTTATCAGGTGAGCATTGCAATAATTGCATCTATTTTCAGAACAGTATACACAATTGTAAGTGCTATACTTTAAGAAATGTGTTACGCCAATTAATCTATTAGCTACATAACAATAAAAACATACTAGCATTATAATCCTAATAGCACTAAGATTAATTTCAGATCTGTATCCATGTAATCTGTAATCTCATATTTCACCTCAATGTGTGGCAGATATCTTCTTGAGCAAGAGTATCCTGGAAGCCGAATAGGCCCAGAGCCCACAACTGACAGTTTCACTGCCATAATGCATGGAGAGATGGAGGGAATAATTCATGGCAATGCTTTAACTGTTGATCCCAACAAGCCTTTTCGCAAACTCAGCCCTTTTGGAACAACCTTCCTCAATCGGTGAGTGAGACAGAAGCAATAACGCAATAAGAAGAAATACAAATCACAGGGGGAGAACTATGCTGAACTTGGACTGAAAGAGTCCAAATGACTTTGCCAGGAAAAATCACTCCTGTGAAAGGGCGGACATAGCCAAGACAGAAAAACATTAGCTAATGCATCATTTTTGGCTCATCTGACTGCATCCCTTTAACAAAGCATCTGTGGATGGGTTTTTCCCATGTTATGTCAGTTTTAAAGATAATGAATTTGCATGTAACTTTTTCAGATTTCAGTGTGTGCATGTGCCCAACCAAGTCCTGGAGAGTATCAGCATCATTGACACGCCAGGGATCCTGTCTGTGGCCAAACGCAAAATGAGCAGAGGTACAAAGTGTCATAAATGGTGCTGGAAGCAGCCAATTAATAAAAAAAAAAAAAAAAAAAATCATTGCTTGTGTAATGGAGGCCAGCCAGTAGGTGCTGTGTGAGTAAACCTCACTCCCTGATCTCAAAAAGAGGCGCTCTAGCGACTGATGCTAGAGGTCATGGCCTTTATCCTCCTGGTTAGAGCGCCTGCCTCCCATGCCGGAGAACTGGGTTCGAGAACCAGGTGGAAACGGACCCAGGGGGTTACACTCGCAAATCATAATATGCAAACTAAGCCTTCTTGCATACATAATGTGTTAAGTACACTCAATAAAACATATTTGGCATCTATGGTTTCACAAATAACCTTTAACATCCACTGAACCTTTCAAAGGGTTTTTAAATTCAGATTATTCAAATGTTCTTCACAATTCACTGAAAAATTCTTTGGCATGGTTATTTTATGGTTCTTCTATGGTTCATCACTGCAAAAAGCCTCCCCTTTAGAACCTTTTGTTTTTTAAGAGTGTGAAAAAGAGTTAAATTTCTTTCTCACTGATTACACCATAAAAAATTTGGTGCACTTTATATGACACTGTCTTAAATATCTAAACAAACAGCTGTGAATTTCTTCAACATCTTATTTTTCTTTCAGGGTATGACTTTCCAGCAGTCATTCGCTGGTTTGCAGAGCATGTTGACCGCATTATCCTCTTGTGTGATGCACACAAACTAGAGATCTCTGATGAGTTTTCACACACTATAATGGCATTGCGAGGCAATGAGGACAAGCTCAGAGTGGTTCTCAACAAGGCTGACACGGTGGACTCCCAGGAGCTGATGCGAGTCTATGGTGCACTCATGTGGTCCCTCGGGAAGGTGTTCTGCACACCAGAGGTTCTGAGGGTCTACATTGGCTCGTTTTGGTCCTCTCCAATGCGTATGACAGACAATCGAAAACTGTTTGAACAAGAAGAGGAAGACCTATTTGCAGACATTCAGAACCTGCCACGAAATTCTGCACTGAGAAAACTCAATGATCTGGTGAAGCGAGCACGACTTGTGAGGGTGAGAACCCTTGTGCTCTCCACTCTTGACTTGGTTCCATGAAATCAAGTGACCTTCAGTAACTATTAAACCATGTCCATTAGTTTTGAGGTCATCTATGTGCTAGTGTATTCAGAAACATTGACAAAGTTGTCATTGTACAGTCTTTCTCTTCTAGATTTGAAAAAGGAAATAGACATTCAACAAATGTTGAAAAATTATTTAAACTAAACTTAATTAGCTTTTTTCCATTTACCATATGTAAATTTATAAATTTATATCTTTACATCTTCATTTGTTGTTTCGAAGATAAACTAATATCTTAAGGGTTTGGGTGAGGTAAATGGCAGAATTAAAATGTTTCTTTATCCCCTTTATTCAATATGCTGTATCTCTATTACAGAGGTCTTCAAACCTGCTCCTGGGGACCCACTGTCCTGCAAAGTTTATTTCCAACCTGCTTCAGCACACCTGCCTGCGTATTTTCAAGCAATCTTGAGGAGCTTCATTGGCTGTGTCAGGTGTAATGATTGAGGTTGTAGCTAAACTCTGTAGGAGGAACAGGTTTGAATACCTATGCTCTACACCAGTGGTTTTCAAACCTGTCCTACAAGCACCCCTGCCCTGCACATTTTACACGGCTCCCTTATCAGACACACCTGATTCAACTCATCAGCTCGTTAGTAGAGACTGCAAGACCTGTGCTGCGTCCGAAATCGCATACTGCTTAAGTAGGCACTACATTTAAAATTGAACGTACTACCCGACCGTTAAAAC
>JAUCMS010000095.1:18058369-18083346 GCA_032357445.1 Enteromius radiatus | reverse complement strand
AACTCTGTGACTGTTCTTGAATGGCCCAGCCGGAGCCCTGACTTAAACCCAATTGAGCATCTCTGGAGAGACCTAAAGAGGATCCCCAAATCCCCAAATCCAGGTGTGAAAAACTATCCCAAACTTTTTTTTTCTTTCTCAAAATGACTCATGGCTGTATTCAAGCAAAAGGGAGCTTCTACTAAATACTGAGCAAAGGGTCTGAATACATAGGACCATGTGATATTTTTTTTCTTCTTTTTTTATTAAGGATTTTCAAATAGTACAATCATGACCAACAGACAGACAAACAAACAAACAAGCATGCAATGTACATGAAAGTATAAATCTCTACCTGCTTAAGTTAAAAAAAGCTCTATTAAAATAAGAATTTCCCAAAGTTTCCAAAATTTGTCTGACCTGTGATTGAGATCATAAGTTAATTTCTTCAGAGGAAGAAAGCATGACAGCTGAGATATCCACATATTGACAGCTGGAACCTGGGGTGTGGACCACTTCAACAGGATAAATTTTTTTGGCAAAAATGAAAGGGTTATAAACACAGGCTTAGAGCAAAGTCAAAAAGGTCTTTAGAAATGTAATTCAATAAATACAGTGAAGGAGATTAAATAAAACGTTTTCCTGTTATCTCCTAAACTACAGAGTGAACTCCTTTCCAGAATGGTTGGATGCGATCACAGGACCAGAATACATGAAAATATATGCCCTTACATGCTTTACATTTAAAACAAAGATTGGAACAACATTGGAAACATTTCATGTAAACAGACAGGTGTAAAGTAAATTCTATGAAAACGTTTGAAATTTTGTTCATGTAAATAGATTGAAGTAGATTTTGGGAAAATGCCATTACAATTTGTGGTCCAGTCTGCTGAATTAAATGATACCCCCAAATCCTGTTCCAATAGTGGTTTTAAAGAATCATAAGCTGAAAAGTCTGAATGCACCAATAAAGCATAGAAGTTGGAGATAATCCTTTTAAGAGCTTTAGTTGAAATATTTTTTCTTTTTTAATAAATCAAAAATGTCAACAATTCTGTGCTTTTCTGTCAATATGGGTGCTGTGTGTACATTAATGAAGAAAAAAATTAACTGAA
The DNA here is from genome assembly GCA_032357445.1 of Enteromius radiatus. Classification (NCBI taxonomy): domain Eukaryota; kingdom Metazoa; phylum Chordata; class Actinopteri; order Cypriniformes; family Cyprinidae; genus Enteromius; species Enteromius radiatus. Next base: position 18,082,249 of record JAUCMS010000095.1, on the reverse strand, counting down.
ATGATTTTAGCAAATTGCTGCAATATAACAACGAGTAAAAAATTTAAGGGGTCCGTACCCATACGTATATATATATATATATATATATATATATATTATATTACAGAACATATATATATTATTACAGAACACTATGACGCTGTACTTTATGTGATGTTCAATATTTGTTTCCACTCTCATGAAGTCCACGGCACAGTAAATCACCAGCAGATGGCAGTCTATGACACGCTACCCATTCACACTTTAATGGTAATACTGTTAATACGAGATAAAACTATAAATAATACCGCATTTTATTGTTTTTTTTTTACGTTTTTATACATTTGGTTGCTGAATTATTTTTGTCAATCTTATATTTAATGTGTTATTGTTGGTGTGTGATTATTGATGCGGTTAGGCAAGAAGACGAAACGCAGGAAATGACAACTATAATTATGGCACGAGTTACGATTGAGATTTAAAAAAAAACAAAAAAACAAAAAAAACCCCGTGTGATTCAGATTTTCATGAATCAAAAACTCGTCTGAACACCTTCTCGGTGGCGGAGACGCCCACATCCATGTGACTGAGGCAGGCGTGCAGCGCAGTAAGTTTGTGCCCTCACTCACTCCTGCAGCGCGTGAGCTGCGACTCATAGCTGTAGAAGAAGATGATGATGATGATGGTGGTGGTGGTTTGTAGGCTGTGAGTAACACAAACAGAGCGGATACAGATCTTACAACATAGTGAGCACCTGCTGGTGGCAGTTCTGAGAGCTTGAGCTTTGGGTGTGACGGTGGTCTTTTGTCCTCCACCTGCTTCCTCTCAGATGAATTAACTGGAATATGCTCTCTATTGAACTGGATCGTGTTGGAATTACGTTTAATTGAAAAGTTAGGCGTGCTTATGCTCCGTAGTTCACCGGTGCATCTGTGTGTCAGCGGCACTCTTGGCGCATCGGTAACTCATGTGTTTTTGTGATTGTTGGTGCTCGTCTAATGTCACCCAGTGAGTGAGCGCGCTCCAGATGCACTCGCTGTTTGATCGGAATTGGAAAGGGCTGGGAATCGATCTCTCTCCGGTCTCGCTGCCCCACGTTGCCGTGAGGATGTTCAGCTGTGTCGGGTGTTTTTGGGTGCTCCTGTCCTCCGCCCTGGTCGCGGTTTGCAGTTTCAGTTTCATCTCGCCCGCGTGGATAGTGAAGGACCATCTGAAAAACAAGGACTCCGTGAGTTTTGGGCTCCTGTGGCACTGCTCCGAGTCTGTGGATCAAATGTACAGATGTTACACCTTTGGCGGGCTGGGCAAATTTCAAGAGATTCCTTCAAGCTCTTGGCAGGTAGGCTGGATATGGATATCTATGTTAAGCATGCACTAACACATAAAGGTATGAAATGTATTAGCTATAAAAATTGAGGATACCGCAACTTTTGAATAAAACGCAGTCTGACCTACAGAATTATTACAGCATCAGTCATGCTACAATCACATAGGAGAACTTTTCTGTCCTAGTCCTAGTGATTTAAAAGAATATTGTTTTGTTTAAACATTTTTAAAGAATAGAATGACACAGAATAAAAGTTTTTTTATATATATGTATACTATTATTTTTGAATTTTTAAATTAATCTTGTTCTCCATTCAGACATTTTAAATTTGTGGCAATTTATATAGCAAACTCATAAAAAAAAATTAATATCAAGAATATACAATGTTGCAGGTGTAAACTAAACACCCCCCCCCCAATAATATTCAACAGATGAATTCATCAGACATTTTAGAAAATTGCCAAGTGTTTCAGCTGAGTTGAGTTTTTCTAAAAAGTTTTTATGTGAGAGCAGCTCATCTTTGTCAAGACAGAACATCACAGTCATTTATTAGCATCTTGAGAGTAGCTTTAACCCATTTGAACATCTAAATCAGAAAGAATTTTTAAACTCTGTAAGTTATTTGATGCTTTTGTTAGCAAGTATACGGCTTATCCAAGAATCCTTTTGAAGGCAGTCTCAAAAACAATTGCAATTACACAATATATCAAGAATTCACATCATCATACATTGTAACAAATTAGATTGGATACCTCTTGGTTGGTCGGTCTGTATTCAGATATGTAATGAAATATTTTAAACAAAGACTAAATGGGTGAAGAAGTTTCCTTTTGCAAGATTTTCCTTTTGTCCTAATTGAATAGTCAATAGATTTTTTTATACACTTTTGCTTTAAAAAAAAAATTGGATTGTGAAAGTAAAATATATAATCACATGGCCTGTACCTTGTCGATGATGGGAAGAGCAAACATTTCAGCGCAGGGCATAGCTTTGCTCATTTGACACATGCGTCTATTCTTAGCAGCAAAGTGCATCAGTCATTTTCAATAATTCAAAGCTCATAAAACAAAGAGTTGACTACTGGAGCATCCCAGTAAATGCTGATCAATCCTACTGGTGAAAACAAAAACATAGTTTACATTTCCTTTTGCAGTTTACAACCTTGCAAAGTTTAAAGATGATCTGTAGTGTCTTAAAACTGGGTCACTTGAAAAAGTCCATCATCTAAGCAAAGGGCAAATAAAGCTCAAGATTTCTGCAGAGGTTAGTCAGACACTGAGGGCCGGTTTCCCGTACAGGAATTAGATTAAGCCAGGACTAGACCGTTGCTAATTTAGGACATTTAAGAATTTTTAGAAACATGTCTTACGAAAATGCATTATCTGTGAGCATTTTAAGACCAAACAATGGCAATGATGTATTTTAAGATATCTCAGTGCAAGCCTTTTCCACTTTAGACAGCTCTTAACATTTATTTTAATCTAGGACTAGTCTTAAACCCTGTTCGGGAAACCGGCCCTGAGTGTTCAGCAGGTTCAGCATCGGACTAATGTTTGTGAACTCAGAGCTGATTTGTCCTTGGGAAACATCTGCCTATAGCAGCTTCCTCGTAGAATCTTTGCTTCTGTGCACATATAGTATATGATCATTATAATAGCAAACATATCATATTACTTTCACTTACATAAAATGCCCAAGAGGTTACATCTTTTATTTCACACTTTTATCTTTTCCATTGTCTTCGATTCATTTTGACCCATTTTTAGTAAAAAAAATAAAATAAAAGAAATAAATATATATATGTATATATATATAAATACCACATATTTAACAAAAAGCCTTTTTTACCATTCACTGTTCACCTGAAGAATCAGATGACTTTGCATGTGAAGGGCCAAATCTTACTAAATGCACTGTTTTTCATGATAGGAATGATAAGGCTAAAGGTCACCTGGAGTAAAAAGGCTTTCTCCTTGACTACCTGGCAACAAAAACACTAGAGCTCTTTTCTAAACACCTGTAGTACTGAAACGGATTGTTTTGCATAAATGGGAAATGTGGATTTATTGTGATGGATGTGCAAAGTGGGCTCATATTGACAGCTCCTGACATAATGGAGATTTATGTGTGAAATATGTGTGAAGTAAAAATGAGGCTCTGTACAGTGTTCATTTTGTTAATTGAACAGAATATCATGAAATATGTCAGAAAGAAAAGAGGAAAAAATAAAAACAGGTCATGGAAGGCGGTGTTTAGACCTGTTGTATTCTATCCATGATTTCTAACAGGGATCAAATTTCTCATGACAGTATCTTTAGTAAATGTTCGAAAAATAGGTTTTTGCATGTTAAGAAGAAACAGTTTTGGTTCGCCAAAGAATCTTTTAGTGAACAGTTCCTAAATAATCACTTAATAATCTAAACAAGCTACTTCCACTATAAAGAACATTTTGTCAAATGGAAAGGTTCTTCAAGGAAGTAAGCAACCCAGAAAGGACAAAATCACAAATGAGATCTCTCTAATGTCAGCTGATGCTCCTAAACAGCTAAAAGATAAATGCAGAGCAGTAAATAGAGATTTTTAATATCTCAGCAAGGTCACCAACTGTCCTTAGATTTAAGTAAAAGCAGATTTTTTTTTCTTGTATACAAATTTTGAATGCTTTGTGGAGGCCTTCCATTAACTTCAGTTGTTTTTTAAATTAAGCTACATCTCTACTCCGTATCTAAAAATACAACTTACACAAACCTCTTCGCTGTATTAAATTTTAATTGGTATATTTTTTTCAGTTGTCCCAGAAGGACATATATAAAGTCCATAGTAATGTAGTTCAGCATCTGTGTTTTCAACAGACCTTTTCCATTTCAGATAATACAGAACACAGTAGTCTTCCTCTTGTTCCTTTAATACCCTAAAGCTCTCTCTCTCTCTCTGTTTTCTCTGAAGCACAAGCAACCTTGTGTCTTATGATTTATGTATGGATGAAAATTAGCATTTGAAAGGAGATATTAATAAATTGCATTTCTTGGATTTATAGAAGAATTTGAAGGGTGGAGGATAGAGATGTTCTGTCCACACTCAATGCATTACAGAAAGAAAGGAATGGAGTTGGGATCAACATTTGGCATTGATGTGTGCACGGCTTTTGCTAAAATGCTTCAGTACTTAACTGAGTGTACACAGCTCTGACTGCTGAATCATTTATTTATGAGCATTGTTAGCAATGCCATCTTTGTTGTTTTGGAGGTGAAGGGTTTGATAATGTTTTTGAGTAAAACTGCTGATGTGCATAATTATGTTTTCAATGTAAAAATACTTTCTCCTCTTGGTTTAATGTGCTGAGACAACTGTAAGTAAGTCATTGCTAGATTCATTTCTCAAAGAGCGTAAACGCTCTGTTTGTGTGTTGTTTTCAACATTGAGTATATTTGAGTGTATGGTTGACTTGTTCGGACCAATGGCAGCTTCCTAAGAGGCTTTTTAAGAAAAATAGTAGCAATTACGGACATTACACACCTAATAGTCTCTACACAGTAAATGTTTATTTACATAGAAATTGATTTGTTGGTGAAGATCTGCTGAAGCCATTAGGGGCGATTATTGATGACTCATGTACAGTACTGTGGCCAAAATTATTAGAATGCTTTGAAGTCCGTTATTTCTATTTTTTGCTGTAGTGTTTGAGTTGGAAATATCAGTTTACATTCCAATTACATTGTAATAATGCAGTGAGATTATTGTCTGCACAAGGAGTCTGACAACAGCCAGTGCTCCACAAAGAGATCAGATCTGATCATCATCCAGTCATCCTCAGAACAAACTTGAGACAGACTAAATCCAGAAGAAATATGGCAACGTTGCCAAGATGCCTCAAGAAACCTTTAATGCTGCCTGAAAAACTATCCACACGTGAGAGCAAAAGCTGCTTTGAATGCAAAGGAAGTTTACATCAAATGTTGATTTAATTTATTTAATAGAAGATAATTGATTAAAAAAAAAATTTTATGACTCATTTTACAGCATTTTTACACTAGTGCCTAAACCTACAGTACTGTAGCTTTGCTGGTAGGTTTCCTGAAGTATCTTTGAATCACAGTTCAGGATTTATTCTGTCTTGATTTGTTCTGTATCTTCATGTCATTCCAGACACAATACACTTTAAGCTAATTTGCTCAATCACCCCAAACTGTTCCAAACTTAACTTGCATATATTTCTTTCTTAAGATATTTTGAAGAATGTTAGTGTTAGGGTAATCAAACCGTTGATGGCCATTAACCTCAGTGGTATTTTCTGGAAGTCAGTTGCTGTTGGGATGTTATTCTATGTATTAAGTGTGACAAATAATATTGAAGACAGCAATATATTCAGTCGTGTCCGGTAGCAAATGTTGTATGTTTTCAATATTATCAGGATATAAGCAAGGTAACATTTAATAATCAATTAATGATCAGATTTCTTTGCAAACTCGTTTTATATTAAACTCTGCCTTCATTTGTTATGTCCATTTATATAGATGGGTGATATTTTGGAAACGGTTCCTATCCCCCAGACATCAGAAAATCTTGAAAGTTCCTTAAGAATTTCCTGTTTGTGTTGTACCAAGTTTTGCCAAATTAACTTTGGCCAGTTAGTCATTATGGGCCACACCCACAAATATATTGGCCTTGTCTCCACAGTTCATTAATTTATCAAATTTAGTTTGATATCTTTTTCATTTCTGAACCATTCTACCAAGTTTGAGATCTCTATAGCTTATGGTTTCTCATGTTTAGAGAATTTTATGGCTGAAAAAAAGTAGCAAACAATACAAATATAGTTGATTTTGATCAAGTTCTGTGCTTGGATGTCTAAAATAAGCAATCTAGCTTGCAAGTTTGCAAGTACATTGATCTAAAATGTCATTCTGATATGCTTTACTGGCTCAATCACGTAAGATATCATGCAATTAGCACTGGCTTATCATTCAAAAGGGAGATCTATCTTTTTTTCTCTCTTCTCCACTCAGAGGAGGCTGACAGAGGCTATTGTCACGCATGGATGGCTGCCTCTTTCAGGTTTGGGTGGTCTCATGTTAAGTGTTGTGCCCACTCGGCCATCAAGCAATAGATACAGTACTTTTTCATCATGCCGCCACAGTCCTGCCTCGACTCATTGATGTGCAGATTACTCCATTTATTTTAAGACCCCCCCCCCGTCACATGTTTCCCATATACAGACACTCACTCATGTTTCTCAGCATGCACAGTGTCCCTTTCTCTGTAGATGGCAAAGGCTCATGGGGCTTGTGTTTAGGTTCACAGCATGAAAATTTTATGGAGTTTCGTTACTAATGGGACTGCAGGTTTTGAAGAGGTGAACACTAGATGGTTAACTAAGTATTATAACTGACAATGAGTTAAATAGAGCTGTAGCTGTCCTAAATCACAAACACAGTCTTGTTTATAGTCTAACTCTAGGTTTTTACATTTGGCAGCAAGGTTGTAACCATGTCTTAAACTATGGAACCAATTTGTTTTATTCTCGTTGGGAAGGCATTTTGAACTATTTGCCAGTTTTTTAAAAATATGCACATTTGTTTGCCTATTATATGTTGAAAACACAAAATGTTTCTTGTCTCATCACATTCAGTTAGCAATTCCAAGAATCACATAAATTATACCATGTAAATGGCAAAATGTAAGAAAAGAGGTGAGTAGTTTGTATCACTGTTACTGTCATTCATTTAACATTTCCTTTGTAAAATAATGGGCAAATATTAAATGTTTTGTGACTTCAATCTTATTTTACTCTCTTTCAATGTTAAATTGACACTATGTGCTGGAATTTGCACTCTGGCTCTGTGAACCATAAACACGCCTGCTTTAATTTAATTGCCCATTTCAATCATTTTGACTTTGATGAGCGCTGTAGGACCACCGAGGCAGACCAGCCTAAAAATGGGGAGTCTAGTCCCTCTAAATGTCTATAGCGAATACAACCTTGTTTCCCAATTGTGTTTAGGCTTAATCACCACTATCTTGATAAACAAAATGTGTAGGAATCATAAACATTGTTGGTGATAGGGCTGCAATTGCGTAAAAAATGTCAGTGTTTCTGGTCTCAGATTCCAGTTCTTTCAATACATTTTTCACAGTTGAATCAGCAAAACCTGATATTCTTGCTTACTGCCCACAATACCCTCTTATGTTTTTGTGCCGCATTATTGAGACATGTTCAAAGTTTCCAGTCAGAGACTGTGTTTGTATTCCTGCTTCAGACTCTATTGTTTTGTGGTGGATTTTTTGTGATTCTCTTTTCCTCCATCATCTCTATGTTTCAAAGCTCTGTGGGCCAAAGAGCACATGCAGGATGCCTCGATACATCTCGATGCTGACAGACAACGTTATGACTGTGATTTTATTGGCAGCATACTCCTAAGAGAGAAGATATTAAATGAAGTTCAGCCAAAACTAAATATTTCTGTTCCTTTTTGAAAGTGCATATTTAAACGATGATGCTTATTGGATCTGTAAATACAGTGAAAGCAGAAGCCGGATTTAACCATTTTAATCTTAAAACCACTAGTATAAGTTTGATATGTGAAAAGGGGTTGTTTTGGTGGTAAAAAAAACAATAACAAAAAACACAGTCACATCTGTCATCCTGTCTACATTTTATTAGTTTTTGTGTTAATTTAAAATTTGGCCTTTTATTATAATGATTTGATGACAGGCTATATCCAGTTGCCCTTTTTCATCATCATGTTTGGATGCCTTAAAGTAAGAAGACCCATAATCACTAATAGAGCTTCTTTCCATCAGTGTGTAAGTCCCCATAGGCACGAGTGTACTGTTGACAGGCTGAGTTATTAGTTCTTGTTGAGGAAGTCATTCTGCCCTGGGCTACAGAGGTTGGACAGCGATGAATGTGCTGGAAGAAGTAATGCTTGCCAACCGGTAAAGTCTCACTCAAACTGTTAGATGTGACAGAACGGTGAGGAAGTTACCATTGGATGTTGGGCTGATATTAAAGCTATTCTGCCTTCACTAGTGCAGTTAATGTTTTTCCTAAAATCTTGAACCCTGAGTGATGGAATTTGTTGGGTAACTTATCCTGCATAGTTCATGCTGTAGACATTTTTAGTGCTTTAAAGGAATAGTAAGGTCTAGGAAGGGTTCTGGTCGTCCCAAACGTCTTCCATTTAAAGATTATGGAGGCCACTGTGCTCTTAGGAACCTTAAGTGCAGCAGAATTTTTTTGTGACCTTGTCCAGATCTGTGCCTTGCCACAATTCTGGCTCTTCAGGCAGTTCCTTTGACCTCATGATTTGCTCTGACATGCATTGTGAGCTTTAAGGTCTTTTATATTTATATGTGTGATATGATGGACCATGTGATATTTCAGTTTCTTTCTTTTTTTTTTTTATAAATCTGCAAAAATGTCTACAATTCTGTTTTTCTGGCATTATGGGGTGCTGTGTGCACTTTAATGAGAAAAAAAAGAAAATAACTTAAATTTTTCACTCTTTGTTATATTGCAGCCATTTTCTAAAATCATTTAAGGGGGTCTGAATACTTTCCGTACCCACTATATATGACTTTCTTTTTTCAGATGAACACAATAGAAGTTTTTCTGATTTACAGAGCTTCAAAATATGGGCACTATCTACCCACATTACCAAGCTTGGAAGAGCCAGGATAAATAATCTGAAAAAAGAAAGTCATAAATCTCTAGGACAGCTACAGGGCGAGTAAAATAGGGGGTCATTTTCATTTTTGGGTGAAATTTAAATTTCTCCTAGTAGACAATAAAATGGCACAATTCTTTTTTTTTTTTTTTTTGGATGTAGCTGTGGAATAACAACACTATTGGAATCATTTTCAGAAAACAAAAAAAAATTCCAGGTGATAAATAATAATAAAAACAACTGACATTGACAGCGATTCAGAATCTTTATGGAGCTTGAGCATTTAAAGTGGCAGACAATATAACTGCAGTGCATGCTTACATTATCCTCCCTTTGTGTGTGCCAATATAATAATTCTGTAGTTATTTTTCTTGATGTTAATGGGCCTTTACATTAAAAAAAACCTGAACTAAATGCAAAATAATGTATAGACTTGATGAATTCCTTAAATTGGAACAGTATGAAACCATCAAGCAGTGCTCTTTAAACCATCCAGAATGATCAGTATTATTAGTTATTGATTATTTCAATGTTAAGCAAACATTATCATTGGCAGCAGAATTAACAGAGATCAAAACACTTGCCTCATATAGTAAATTATTTATTTTAATTTTAAATTGTTTAAATGTTCCCTGGTTCCTGCCTCCTCATCATGGCAGATGGCAGCAGGCATATGTCACTCTCGGATAGCAGCCACCTCTCCTTGACATCGGGACCACAGGATCCCACCTGTTGCACAATCACTCCAGCACTACTCCATGCTGCCTGACCTCCGGACCGTAATCTTCCTCAGCAGGGAGGGATCACTGACAGCTTGTTCCTCCTATCTCCCGGGTTTCGACACCAGTGCAGCAAAGTTTGTAGATATGAGAAGTAGGGGATGGGAACCAGGGAATATTTAAAGCTGCTGTCCATAGGTTTTGCCTCTTTGAAGCAAACCTCTTTTTGTAAACCTGCAATTGTTTTTATTTGCACAATAGTCTTCAGTGTGCTCCAGCACAGATGAATCTAATGTTTTGACCTATTTTTATTATTATTATTATTTTTTTACTTTAATTAAGTTTAGTACATTTTCTACAGAATCCTAGTCCCTGCACCCAGTTAAAAAACCCTCTGGTCTAGGATGCAATGTAAAAATAATGTAATGTACTAGGGGATGCGCTCACAGTTCATAGAATAGCTCCTTACCTCTCTCACAACACATGCTCTTTTTTTTTCTTGAGGTCCTTGTAGTCTGTATCTTGAGAAGGCAGCAGTAATTTCCTGCATCTGAACCTGTTAAGGGTTCTCAGCCCCCGGAACCAAACCACCGAAGCTGCGAGTTTTATCATGGTCGCCACATTGCTGTCTAATGAAATGATGGATGAGGCCTAGTTTCTCTCTCTCCCTCTTTCTCTCAGCCTCTCTCTTCCTCTCAGTGCAGGAATGAGAGAGAGTGCACACAGAGCAGAGCAGAAGCATGGCAGTCCCAGCAGAGAGAACCCACATATTAAACTGGCACAGGGGCCAGCAGATCAGCTGTCAGGCTCAGAGATATACAACACCCCGGCTCCATGCATTTATACAGAGAGCAGAGCAGCATAAGGGGAGGAAGCTCTCAGATCGAAGTCAGTCACTCAGTACATGACCCAAGGTTTTTTTCACTGCAGATTTACAGGATCATATTTAGAGAACTCCTCCTTTATCTGTACAGTTCTGAGTTTACATAGTCATTCAATCATGATGTTCATTCTTTATAGCAATAAAAAAATCTTTATTGTATTAGGAGTACTAAATAAAAATATAAACTAAATCTAACTGCAATTATATATGTATCTTTTTAACATATTGCAGTTTACTTAAGAGATATGTAAATTGATGAGCAGAACTGTTTGGCTCTTATGTTTTTGTCAGGATGTTCAGTAAATCATCAAAGCCTCTGGCTAATGGAAATACCCTCCTGTTGTGTTTAGTCGTAGGTAAGAGATATATGAGTTGTGTTTGTGGAACAGGACTCAGGGGAAAGTTACCTCCAAATCAGATCAAGCCCAGAGAGGATTGGGAAGCAAATTACTGTCAATCCCATTTATTCACTTTTATTCAGCCCTGTTTACAACTACTGTATTAACATCCATCTCTAGGGATTTAATCACAAGAGGTCAGGAAAATCTTCAATATTTATACTTAAGTTTCTTATTCTCATCAACGATGCATTTATTTGTATAAATGTATTATTACAATTTTTACAAATACAAATATGTAATTTAGTCCTGTAATGGCAAAGCTGAATTTCAAGATTTTTATTTTTTATCATATTGACAATTATGCTTCTTAATATTTTTTTGTGGAAAGCATGATACATTTTTGTCAGGGTCATTTGATGAATAAAAAGTTCAAAAGAACTTTGTTTATTTGAAATCTTTTGTGATATAAATAAAAAAATCCAGTTTTAGTTTCACAACCGTGACCGCTTGAAATAAACATGTTAATTATAATAATTAAAGCCTTTGACTGCTTATCATGTCAGAGCAATTTTCTCCTCGAATGCCCTCAACATTGACCTCACCATCTCAAGGCTTTGTTCCCTCAGAAACTCAAAACAAGAAGCTCTAATTGTAGCAAAAGCATCTGAATGCAATAAAGATCAACAGAAGAGTGACATTGTGAGCTCAGCGTTTGATGGGATTTAATCTGGCTGTGGTTTATTGATAATACACGGCACATATTAAAATGATTTTGGATTCCTTTGGGAACAGCACTGAGAGGATTGTGGATGAGAGCGCTCGGCGTCAGCATCTGTGGCAGAGATATGGCGACAGTTTGGATAGGATGGCATGCTGGCATGATAGATAACAGTAAATAATAGAGACTGTGTTCTCGCAATAGTGTTGAGAAACTGTGATCATAGTCCTGGTTGCCACATAAAAACTTCATAAACAGGAAATAAACTCTGTTTGAGTGCATATGTATAGGCAGATTAATTGTACACACTGCAGAATTGATTGCAAATCTATTCATCCACTATAGAATTAGAGTCCATTCATCTATAAGAATTACAAATCGTCCATCCATCCATGCTTCCTTCCGTCCTTCTGCTTTTTTCATTCAAATAGCATATTATGTTTTCTGCCTCAATTCATATTTAGTTTACATTCAAGAAAGGGCATTATAAAGTTAGAAAACATTCATGTCCAGGCCTGACCTCAAACATTATGTGGTATTAACTGGTTTAAATTCAGACATTGATCAGAGCTCATCTGTTTGGGTTCTTTGCGGCTGAAGGCTAATCACAGTCCTGTCTGATTTGGAACGTTCTAGCAGGCAGACCAGCCTGACAGCAATTTGGCTTTTGTGAAATACAGCAGCTTCAGTATTTGTCACAGTGTTTGAATTCATTGGGCCTGGGATTTTAGATTTGTTTTTCCTGGCTTTAGGCAAATGTTATAGAATGGTATTTGTAGCCAAGACTCGGATGCATTTGAACAAACAGCTGCTTGGGCAGTAGAGTGTGCTGTGATGGATTGAGTTGCCAGTCTGGGATTGGATTAAGGGAGATTAACAATGTTAGCAGTGTATGGACTAAGAGGGAATTGTGGGTGATGTGATGCAGTCATAATAAAACAAAATTTATAATTCTTTGTACTTCTGTGGAAAATGGATATTCAATGAAAAACAAAAGTTGAGCAATGTTTTTCCCCATAGGATGAGAGCTCATAGTGACTAGAGCTTCTTAAAAGAAGTTCTTAGGACATGCTGTATTTCAAGTGATGGGATGTCTACCTGATTTGTTAAAATGGTTTAATTTACATTTGGCCACACAAACGTGTTTTATCAAAAGGGGTATATATTTTACTCATCAAATAATTTCAAGATCAAAGACCACAATAGGAGAGAGGGCGGCATCAGCACTTGCAAAATAAGTTAATTTCACTACTTATAATGAAGATGATTGTGTGTTGAGCATCTGAAGCTTATAACGTGCTCTCAGACACAACATTATGGGACAAGTACAATTTAGATGTGGCTTCAAAAACCAGATGCATTTACACCTCCTGTGAAGTGGAGCAATCGGATTTAAATCCTCAGGTGTGCCAGGTGTAAACAGGCCCATAGAAATTCTAAAAACTGTTCAAAATAAATGTCTTAATGTCTTTTCAGTTGTCCCTATGTAAAAGATGACACAAAGTAGTGACTTTTTAGTAAGCATTAATAATTAGTGCTTCTAATTAAGTGCTAAAATGCAGTTGCAAATGTTGTATAAATACATATACTCATCCTTGCACTAATAACATGTGCAACAGTTTACTTTTACTGCCAAATTATATAAAGTCTAATTATAATGATAGCACTTTAATATAAGGACCAAATGTTATTAGTTGCTTATTAGCATGCCTGTTAGCTACATTGGCTGTTTATTAGTACTTATTCTGCATGACCATGTTCAACATCCCTAATCTTACCCAATACCTAAAATTAACAACTACTTTACCAACTAATAATAAGCAGCAAATTAGTATGAGTTTGGGGCAAAAAAAAAACACATAGTTAATGATTTGTTAATAGCAAGAATTGGATACGCATTGGAAATGGTGTGTGACCATTAACTTACACTGGAAAGATTTCTGCAACATCTCTGGATTTAGTCTGCACTATGGGCACTGTGATTTGATGGTTTTAAGATCTCTGACAATACCTAATATTCAAGACCGCAAATGTGGGTATATTTGGACACTGTTTTTGGTACATTGCAGTTTTAAGGAATGATGTTGACTGATGATTTTGCACATGGTCTTTAAAGGGTTACTCCACTCCAAAATGTGTGATTAATTACTCAACCTCATGTTGTTCCAAACCCGTAAGACCACTGTTCATATTCAAAACACAAATGAAGATATTTTTGATGCATTCTGAGATCTCTCTGACCATCCATAGACAGCAATGGAATTAACACGATAACACAAAATCTGTAAGATAATCCATGAGACATCAGGAGTTCAGCTGTAACTTTACAAAACTATGAGAATAATGTTTGTATGCAAAGGCAAATTAAACAGAAATTTAATAACAACATTATTCAGTAAACTGTGTCTTCCCTGTCACTGTAGCACCTTTTTGGAGAACATCCACTGCACCCAAAGAGCATACGCTCTTCTTTGTCAGCCGCAACACATAGCCAAAATACGCTATGGTGACACGGAGGAGATGAATACAAAGTACAAAAAGTGTTTTCTTAGCTTCTTAGCCCCTGATGTCACATGGATTATTTCACCAATCTCAGTGCTACATTTCTGGATGTTGATCAGGCTAATTATGGGAGGGTTAGTGTAACGTGGCCGGCGATCGCTTTTCAGCGGACAGAGAGGCTCGGAGACAGAATTCAGAATGAAGAACATTTATTAACACCGGGAGCTGACAAAGGTACCACACGATCCATATACGTAACGACTGACACTGAACACTGCACAGAGCATGATTTAAATACAAGGACTAATCAAGACAAAAGGAATGAAAACAAAAACACAAGAAGCACGTGGGACATGATCAAAACATAAACAGAAGACATATGGTGGCGTGACAGAGCCCCCCCTTTCACAAAAGTCAATAGGAGGGTGGTGGAATGGAGGCGGAACAGTACATCGTTCAGGGAGAGGGATTGATGGGTGTCCGGGAGATATACCAGGCATAATACAGTCCATGATGACCCAAGGCGGGTCAGGCTCTTCAGCGGGCCACGGCGGATCAGGATCCTTGGCAGGCCATGGTGGATCGGACAACGGCGGATCAGGATCTTCGGTAGAGAGCTGTCACAATGCATCAGAAATATCTTAATTTGTGTTTTTCGAGGAAGAATGAAGGTCTTTAGGATTTGGAATGGCATGAAGGTAGGTAATTAATCACAATTTTCACTTTCAACTTTATAGGCATATTACAAACACCAGAAAACATGTAATCGTTAAAAACAATTCAAAAAGTTTTTTGATTGAACTAAAGACAAATGGAGTCAAAAGACAAAACTGATGTATTTGAAGATAGTTGCAAGCTAAAAAGTGCAGTTATAAGGTAAACACAAATGTTCCTGAAACGCAAATACTGCCCCTTACTAAAAAAAAACGTAATTTGTGACATCATGGGAGATGTGCGTTTATCGTGTAATGGTTCACATTGTTGAGCCTTATCTGCTCTTGATTGATTTTTCCCTGCCATTGTGACATTCAAGATCCTGTTAGCAGTGCAGTCTGCCTGTTTGCAGGGAAGATGAGTTCTGACTTATTAAAAATAGATTGTGAGGCATGGAAAAAAGGGAAGGAGGGAAGAGAGAGAAAATGAATACATATGGACAGAACTGAGAGGTATAGTCAGAGTAAAAGTGAAGGCTAAAAAAGGAACAACGTATCCGTGACGAGGAAGATAGGTAGGAGATGAAATGATGAGAGAGCCGGCAGCCTTCTTCCTCTAGGTGGAGGACAGAACGCTGAGTCAGAGCTTTCACCTCACATGATGTCCATTACTTAAACAGCCTGTCCGCTTCAGCAGCTCCACAGGAGACCCTCTGGGTAGTTTATGTATTGATTTAACCGTGAGCCCAGGACCATTTTTTAGCGTAAATGATTGTTCGCTTGGCTTGATGTGTAGGGTACATGCTCTGCTGTGGGCTTGTTTCCATCAGCGTTCCTCGCGCACAAGCTATTTGTAACGTGCACGAGCAGATGGATCACTGACCGCACAACAGCCTGCAGAGCAGATGTGTTAAATCTTTTCAAATAAAGAGCTGAGCTGTTGATGTCGGGTCAAAAACCTTTATGAAGCCGGCTTCTCGTAAATGTTTGTTCTTTCACACAAACAATACACAGGGTTCTCATTTTTCCCCAACCTGGGGACACTTTAAAAGAGGCATTTCATGGAAAACTGGATTTTTTGCTCTGTAGGCTTAGTCGAGCTGTCGGGACTCAAATGTCTGTTGACAGAAAATGATCATTCACAGTTGTCAGAGTAACACAAGCACATTAGCATACGACAGCACATGTTTACAAAGCAACAGGTGTTGGCTGCTCAGTCATGGTGGAGGAAGCAGAAGAAGATGGATTTTTTCATTCAGTATCAGCTGAAGAATCCAATCATAACTGTGGTCATTTACTGAAGTCCTAAAGGTCCAGTGGAAATTAAGTATTTTCTCAAATGGGCAATAAATTAAAAATTAAACACCAAACAATAGTCTTAGTCTTAAATGCTAGTACTGAATTTAGCAATATTAATTCTCAGATTTTCTAGTTCTAAAGATTACATTTAACAGTGCCATTACAATTTTTAGTGTTGTTAATTTTAATTGATAAGATTTTACATTTTCAATATTTTGTTTTTGTTGTATTTGTGTTAATTTTTTAACATCTATATAGTTTTTTAATATTTTTTATTTCAGTTTTAGTATGTCAAGTTAAATGTCAAATGATATAAAATGTTCTCTAAAATGAACTTTTTCTGTTTTAGTTAACTATAATAACCTGGGGTCATGAGCATGATTGTGCATGAAAAAATATTAACTAAAATTAACTATTAAAATTAACTAACCTATATATCTACTATATTAAGGTATTACTGTAAACCATGAAACTTCAGTTACCACAGTTTTGGGTCCTGATATATTAAAAATAGGTAATAATCAGTTCATAAGCACAAGGTAAAAAACAATAAAATCAAAAACTATAATTTTGCTAGATTTGGGTAGAAAAAATTCAGTATGAGCACAACTATCGTCACACATTTACTATATATGGATCTGTTTTAAGATACGCTGTTGGAAAGTGTATCAGCACACATCGCTTGGGAAAAAAAAAATCTTGTTGAGTGAAAGGGTCTTATACACAACTTTCATCATGCTCATCCAGTGATCAAGGCGCTCAGCCTATTATTTGCGCTTCCTGTTGAACTGACGGGGAATTTCTGTCTCATAGCTCACATGTCCATATTTCTAGAGTGGAACTGAGCCGTTTTAATTAATGGTTGCACACGTTTTTACAAATGTGTTTGATAAATTGTGAATTTGCTATTTGTGTACTGTTGCATCACTTTTAACTAACCGCTGACTGCAGAGAGCTCCGCACTGGTCAGGATGCAGGAGACACACTTTAAAGTAAGTCCTTCTGAAGGAGTAAATTATTTGGCAATCAGGCTGATGCAACCTCTGCTTCTGGGTTTGTAATTCACTCCATCTCATCATTTGAAAACGACTGCCAACAAACTTGGAGTTTATTTGTCTTCAAGCCCTTGAAACCAGTTTCCTTTTATTTTAAGCATGTTTTATGACGTGTATTAAGTTTTATTGCAGAAATAAGAATAGGGTTATTCAAGCACATGATGTTCTTTCTGAGCAAGACACAAAATACCATGTTTGTGATTGAGGCTAAAGATGATTGTTCATTGCCGGTGGTTATTTAAGTGGTAGCGTTGACTGTTCAGATGGCAACATGATGACATCTTCATCATCATGGCCTGTATAGTGAGTACTGCAGTTACAGTAGTATTTCATGCAGCACAGGAGAGCGCTGACAGGCTGAAGCGTTCATGCATAAATGCAGGAGTAAGTGCGCAGAGTGGCTTTATGGAGAACGGGTGAGGTGCACTCAAGGACAACTTCCACTCTCCTTTTCCTCATCTTTTCAACTCCTAGGCTAATGATAAATGCCCTTGTTCTTTTTATTCCATTTGTCTGTGTGCGTGTATACATATATATGTATATATATATATATATGTGTGTGTATATACAGTATATATATATATATATATATATGTATGTATGTATGTATGTATGTGTGTGTGTATATATATATATATATATATATAAGATTTGTCTTGATAGTTCATGTTATCAGGTTTCACGTTGTTGTCTTTTATTTTGAAGTTTGTTGTTGTTGACACTGATAAAATCAAAATTCATCTATCCATCCATCCATCCAAACAAGTTTAAAGTGCAAGTTTGTGAAAGCAATACTGTTATGTTCTCTACAATAAAACAAATATTATGTGATGAGTCTATAGAAATGCGTATGTGCATAGACCATAGTGTTTTTTTTTTTAAATGACATCAGCAGCTATCCTGGCATGCATTATTCAGCATAATTTGACATTTTCATGGAATAATGTGAACAGGGATGGTTTTGACAACACTATCATTGGTAGAGCAAAGGAAGCATTTTTTTTTTTAAAGAACATTCATTGTTTTGTAAATATCCCCATAGTTAATCTTGTACATCCTTTAAGCCACTATCATGTCAAAGAAAAAAATCGTGGAATAGGAAGAGTCTGGAGAATCGGCGTATGATAGGGGAACCCATCCTCAGGACAGACTGGAGGAATATGTTGTCAGAATAAGTCAGTCACCGTACTTCCATTAAACCATGAATGAATTGCTAGCATGCAGCTTAATGCAGAATATACTTTAAACTGGCTACTATAACTAGAATGTGAAATAGGTTCTTGCCTAAATCATTAGGTAAAAATCCCTTTGCTCTAGCACTATGCTCCCTGAAATCTACTTGGTGAATCACATTAAACCACAAACTGTCTCTACCGGCCCTTAATGTGCAGGAAAAAACATTAATATCCCTGCATCATTATATAGCACTTGTAAACAGGTTTGCTAATATGTTGCTAATATATATGAGTGCTGATTTTTCACAAAGTGATGTGTTGTTTGTTTACTCTTACAGACGGATCTCATGATCGTTAAGTAAATGCTTTTATCCTCATTTATTATATTTATTTGAACTTTGGTCAATTCATGTCATCTCTGCAATATGTTTGGCACAAAATAAGAAAGCAGACATGTTTATGAATCTATCTCCATGTTTAATCTTAGCCAGAGCTTTTGTCTGTGAGAAATGTAGGATATCTGCTTGAAAGCCTGTATTCTTTGTTTTTTTTTATTTATTTTTTTAACAAGATGAATCCTTTCTCAGCTCTTGAGCTTCCATACCATCATTAGTGCACCTAGAAAATGCCTCCACATCCACAAACCCTCTCATTTGCGCTTATACCATCTACCATTTTGATATATTATTTACAGCCCTGCCAATGGGGAGGAAGGCTGCAAAAGAGGAAGACTGAAAATAAAGAGTCTGAAAGTGGTGAGTGCGTAATAGGGAGGGGGTGCTGTTTTATCTTTTCTTCCTTTTTTTTGCCCCACGCTCTGCGTGAACCCCCATGAGACATTAGCGTCCATTGAGCAGACATGGCTTTTGTGTCCAGTCAGCTGACATTGTGGACTAATGGGGTAGTTGCTCGGGGGCTTTGTGTCTTCATTACAAAACATCAGATTCAAGCTCTGCCCTGCGTTCCTCAACTGGGTCCCATTGATCAATAGTTAGCTTGTTACTTATTGTAGCATCTAATATGCTCTGAATTATGGACAGTTACAATGTTGGGTAGTATATCAATTAGTGTTTGATTGCTTTAGGATCGTATTTTCCTATTTTATACAAAACCAAAGATAACTCTCAGACTTCACACTATGCACAGTGAGGAAATCTAGACTTATGCATAATACAAGCAATACTTGCTGTAGAAATACATAAAGGCTACATTCATAACGCTAGGTGTTGTGGCTGTGTTTAAGGAATGTTATTCCAGCTGGATTTCTTGCTGGTCAACATGTTTATTTTCTTACGATTGCTCAGATGCCGAAAATGCCTCTTCAAAACATCCATCCTGCTGCTTCTGCAGGCTGTGCTGGCTTTCCTGTCTTAAGAGACTTACATAACCACTTCCTTGAGTCCACTTCCATCGGTAGAGTGGGCATACTGTAAATCCCACACCCACCCACAGCAGCTCTGTGAATACCCAGCATACATTGAGGCTAGAGTGCTCTACAAACCTAGCTCAAATATTCTGGTTGAAGCCCTCACAGGTAAAAGTTTTTCTAGCTGAAACACAATACAAAGACAAAAGCTTTTTATAAATGTCAGCAGCCTTTTATTTCGAGTAGCATGTCGATGATGTGTTTGCTCAGTGTAGCATTGTGTTTCTCTGTGTAACGTTTTCTGTGAGCAAACTGATGGACAGAATTAATTGGAGAACAGAAGTGTTTTGATCAGTTCAGTGAAGCGTTAGGCACACCTTGAAACTTTGTGCTGAATCATTCTGCTAGTGTGGTGTGGCATTATTATTACAACAAATTTGATCCTATTTCTTTATAGTTCTCCTCAAAATTAAAACTCTGCCATCATTGAAACTTGCTTTCACCTGCGCAAGTACAGATAGCTTAATGAATATTTGGTTTGGTGAATTTAATAAATTGGCAGGACACTGTCACTTACTTTACAATAAAGCCAAAAAACTTCATGTGACTTTATCACCAGTGCTTTGATTGGTTGGGGTGAATAACAACCCGAAATCTCAGCAAAATACTAAATACTAAAATTGTGGCAGACACCATTTCTGTCCTGCGCACCATCCAGCCATCCACTTTCTTCTACAAACCAAAGTGAAAACTGCATTTCCACTAAATTAAGGCTCCATCTAAAACTGCATATTTTCTCGGTAGATACTTTATTATTATTTGAATAAGAACTAGGGATGTCCCGATCGCGATCGGCCGATCAGTAATGCGTGTTTTGTCGGTAAAGCCGGGCTGCGCAAAACCATGTTCATTATCAGCGTGGATTCGTGCAGCTCGTCAGTGAACAACGGCTTTGTGTAGTATATACAGCTCAATGTGAAATCACACACCTGATGGCATTTACCGCTGATTACAGAACCGGCTTTACTGACAAAACGCGCATTACTGATCGTCCGATCGCGATCGGGACATCCCTAATAAGAACATACTTTGTGGCTATTCAGAATGCATGCTCTATCTGGTAATGTTGTTGTTTGACTAGCTGTAATAACTAATATTAACAGTAATGAAAATAATATGTCTTATTGGGGAAATGTATTTGAATAATGGTTGTCAAAAACAGAAGTGAACTGTATTAAATACTTCAAAGACTTCTTGTGGGATGCAGTGTCACGTATGTCAGAAGGGACCTTGGCTGAGTTTAATGTGCTTGAGAGATGATTTCCCCTAGTGTGTAACTTAAATTTCATAGTTATGTTCTTATCTGTAAATGTTATAAATTCATGCATTCAAGTATTTGCATTTTGCAGAAAGGCACACCCTGATAGTAAGCAAGACTCGAGTAAACTTCACAGACTTTAAAAAAAAAAAAAAGTATATGCACAGCAGAGAATGTCAGTGCAGAAATGTTGATGATTTGTTGTTTGAAGTTAAATTTAGCTTTTAAATTGCCAATATTTAATTAAAATCTTACATATAATAGTACAGCTATAACTCTAACAGGAATATGACATGCCATGTAAATTGTAAATCTTTACATATATAGACCATACTTAGCATTGCACAGTATTTCATTTTTAAAAGAACGAGTCTGTGAACGAGTCTCTTCTTCACAGGGCTAGCTTTTTATGTAAGATTTGTCAGCGCACATAATGTATTGATTGCATTCATGCATTTTGTTTGCATGGCCTTCAATTTGCACAGTGCTTGTAGGAGAGCATTGGGCAGGATGTGGAATGAATAGAAATAAAATTTTTATTCTTTATCCGCTTAATCGTTTATGGAAATAATCGTTAGTTACAGCCACAGTCACATTATGGAAATAAAATGAGTTATGAATGGCATTTCATGCTGACTGAACCTCAGGGCTAGTAATAAGAAGGTAACTGGTTCGAACCCTGCTGGCAGCGAGCTGTGAACCATAACCATAGTGCCCTTCACTTAACCCCAGGTTTCCCCAGGCAGACTGATTCTGTAATAAGTGTACTGTAAATCTCTTTGGATAAAAGCAGCTGCTAAATTAAGGAGGGACTAATTAGTAATTAAGGCGCGAGAGCTAAGGGGGTGGTGGTGGTGGAAAGCAGGGGAGATATAAACTGAGTGGAAGGGCAAAAGGTGAAATGAGATAAAGCAAAAAAGATTTAGCTCTGCATCACACTTCTGCATGGCCAAAAATGTTCTTCTTTTAGTCAGTTCAGTGGGCACATGGTACTGTAGGCTTCACGCTGCTGGAGGCAGGTGGGCTGATATTCTGTGAGTAGCCCAGACAGCCATCCAATTGGGTGGGAGTTTATATGAGGCATGGGTGCAACAGAGCCTGGCTGTTGGCTTTCAGCTGGAGTTGACTCAAATCCATTTAACACCATCTCCACGGGACGCCCAGGGTTTGCCTGTTGCGCTCAGATGACTGGTTATACCCGTATGAGAAGACAGGATGGGAAGTTGTGCTTTGCCCTGCCCTTGAGATTTATCTTTAGTTGCAAATGTACTCACAAGGATGTTTATGCACACTAACAATGCGTGAAGACAATACTAACCTCTTGTACATCACATTCTGACCCGGACAACCATAAAACAAATCGTCCTAGACTTCCTCTAGCAGTGACTCTGTTAAGTGGAGCTATTTCATGCTGAGAGGTACAACAATAGGCTCTCTAGTGCTGTTGTCTCTTGTCGTCCTGACATTTCCTTCGTGCTGGAGTCGTGTTTTGAACTTGACCTTTGGCTCTTCCTCTTTAGTCTCCAATCTCCTAATTCCAAAAGCATCTGTATACAGTTGTGCTGGGTGTGAGACTGGGTCAAACAGGGATGTAAACAAACTGCTGAACCAATAGAGGGAGAATACAAAATTCAGATCCTTAACATTTTCTGTTCCTTGCTCATTAATTTATTGAATACATTTAGGTGTTAAGCTCTTCTGTAGCTCCAGTAGTGTTCTATGTTAATAAATGTTCTTAAATAAATGGCTGTTGACAGTTATTTTAATAATTATTCTATCAATAATTACTATTTGTCAAAAGTTTTGGGTTTTCAACAATTATAATAATAAGAAATGTTTCTTAAACACCTTTCTGAAGGATCACGTGATGCTGAAGACTGGAGTAATGATGCTGAAAATTCAGCTTAATTTTTTTCTGAGAATAAATGACATTTTAATATATATATACAGTTATATTAAATTGTAATAATATTTCACAATATTTTGTTTTCAGAGTGTTTTTCAACAAATACATGGAGCCTTGATGGACATAAGAGAATTATTTCAAAAGCATTAACAAATAACTTGTTTTTGTTTTTAAACCAAATTAAATCTAGAATTCTGCACATTTTCTGTACACTTCAGATCAAAAAACACAAAACTGATCCCATTTGGGCCTGGCAGTGAGTATGGAGAATGAGCCTCTCTCTTTGTTGTTTGGATCAAACATGTTACCTTATATTTTCACTCACATTAAAACTGGAGGGAGTTTTCCAGCACATCCTCTTTGCATGACAAAACACTGGGATATTTTTTTCTCCAACACAAAGGGTCAGTGTAGTGTTACCTTTTGACTTTCACTAAATAGGACGAGTCTCCCTAATCGGGAATGTTATGGGAAACTTTAGGTAACTATGCTGCCTAACAAAAACATTGAAATCCAATTCCCTGATTTGCATTCCAATCTGAAACAGGCATCAAAGTCCATAAAAAACAGACAAAACAACAATAATTTAGTCACACTCTCATTTATGGTAGAAAGGGATTAATTAATTATGGAACACAATTCTTCTCCTCTCCTTTGTAGTTTACTGCTAATTATCATGGATAGATTACAAACATTTGGTGCTGGATCTCATCAGGCTAATTCAAATAGATGCCTCCTTTTGCTTATTACATATTTAAAACTATTTAATGTTAAATATCAACACTTTGTCATATGCTAACTTCTATATTGCTTACTGGTTGGGTTTGCAATCCCTCCAGCAACTCTTGTTTATGTCATTGTCATGTTATTGCTAATTTTGCATGACTAGAATACTCATTTTATATATATATATATATATATTAGTGCTGGGCAATGATTAATCGCGATTAATCGCATCCAAAATAAAAGTTT
>JAUCMS010000095.1:17989487-18013399 GCA_032357445.1 Enteromius radiatus | reverse complement strand
TATACACAGTATATACAAATATATTATGTAAAGAAAAACTTTTATTTTGGATGCGATTAATCGTTTGACAGCTCTAAAATCAGGTTAATCTACAAAGACACCCATGTAAGATTACAAAGGTATTCTTTCACTGGAGAAGATTCAGGGAAAACAAACATTAGCGTCTATTTTTAATCTCATTAGAAAAACAGGATATTTATTTTCTTTTGAGCTGCATTCTTACATTTGTACTTTTTCTCAACACTATTTCTGTCTTTTGTAAACTGTGTATGTGTGAATAGTGTACTTGTTTCAGTTTCATTGTTTTTATATGACTGTTTTCCCTTAAAGATGATAAATGACGATACATCCATATAGTAATGAGACAGAATTACGTTCCCTCCTATGGTCGTGAACCTGGCAGCCATCCAGATGGAGAGAGTGGGTAATTAAGAAGAATAAACGAATGGATAGAGCTTCATTCATCTACTGGATGAAAAGAGTGATAGCATGAGAAGATGAAGGAGAGAGACGTTTAACTCTTTGCCTACAGGGTGTGAATTGCTTTAGGTGAGAAAGCATCCATGCAAAAATGTTCCCCAATATAATTTAATTGACTTCCAGAATGGTGGACAATGTGAAGTCCTACCCTTGAATAATGAAGATTGACTACTGTTAGCTTGCTATTAACCTTTCAAGCAAACGGAGATCCTCAGTGCACTTACGGATGTATCCAAATGTTCTTGAGAGCTTCTGCAGAGGTTCCATCAGTCAGGGAAGCAGCAACGATCAGATGTAATTGGGACGACTGGCCACATTGCTCAGAAAGTCTTTATGTTAATGAAGGCCTTGTTAGAGCTGACAAGGGCTATGATGGATGAGCAGCTATGAGGAACATTGATCATTGAACATCTTGTTGTCCCACACAGACCTTTCACAGACACTCTATATTAAAAGCCAATTATCTCATTGGCAAATCAATATTTTTTTATAAGGAAACATTTTCTCACAGATTAGAATATGTATAAATTGGTGCTGGAGTCAATGGGAATTGCTATTTGCAACCCATTTTGCTTGCCGAATGTGAATTATTTTCGAATGAAACAGGATATTCAACATTACTGACTACCATTAAGAGCCCTGAGGAACATCAGCAGAATAATATGGTCATTTCATTGGAAGTTACTACATGATTCAATTTTAGAGATTTTTTTTGTGATTTGGAAAACGTATTAATCCAGAAACATGCATTAAACAAAATGTCTACAATTTTGCAGCAATTAAATACAAATCTTTAACATTCTCTCAAAACTTAATCACAATCTGTGTGATAATTCACGCAAGTGTCATGTGTTTCAGAAGACTTTATCCCACGTCATATTTTCAGGTGCATTTACTTTTGTTGTATGGAAAAGTACAGTTTAGACATTCTTGTGTTGTTTTTGGCAGAAGAAAGAATTTTATAAGGTTTGGGACAATGACGATGCCTGAATGACTGAATGAATACAAAAATCGTACTCAACAAATTTATTGCATGAAATTTGATGAATCATAAAGAGCAGTAACACCAGCTGCCCTCTCCAAAAAATCTGCCCCTGGCAGGTCCTGTTAACTAAGCAATTAACTAAGCCAATTAAACAGCTGGTTTCTTCATAGCTGTGCCCTTCTCCATCAGGTTTCTCAGTCTGGGTTCGTGTTCCAATCTCAGACACGGCTCATAACTCATCCGCAAAGGAATTTCTAAAGTGCTTTCTATCAGATTGTGTGACATTTTCAAATTGCTGCTTCAATCACTGCATCACAAATCATGGAAAGTCAGTTTTTTCCGTACTCAGTGCTGTACATGAGCTGATGATGTTTAGGAGTTAATGACCTTAATCTATAAAGACATGCTATGTTTTGTACAGTAATTAGTGGTGCTTTGCTAATGCAATATTACTCATGATTTAAACAGTCCTGTAGTTTGCAAACTTGGTTTATTGTTTGTTTTTGCTTTTAAAGAACATAGACTAAGACTTTTATTCAGCAATTTAATTGATGCATTTATAATGTTACAAAAGATTTCTGTTTCATACTGTATATGCACATACAGAGAAGATATTTACAGTACACTTTAAAACTCCTGTCTAAATGAATAGTTCTTGGTCAGAATGATGCATGATGTTGACCAGACTTCATGCTATAGTCCAGCGTCTATGTAAAAATGTAGTATAAAGTATCCTCTCTCTCTGCCATTGACCTGTTCCCTTCATGAAGGATTTCTGTTGCTATATTTATTGTTAGTATACGTCAACGTGAAGAAATGAAGCCTCATGATATATCTGTGGGGGAGCAGCCATCAAGAACTGAGTTCACAGTTCATCCTCTTTAAAAGGAGAGAGACTGCTTCCTGCCTTCATCTTTAATTGAGGAGGGGGGATGAGGAAGCTGCAGTTTGATATTTTCCGTAGTTTTTTTCTGGGGTGAATTAAAGAGTTGAAAGCTATTTTGTGTCCAGGATTTTACTGCTTTCACCTGCTATTTTGACTGGACCATGTTTTTTTGGTCTGGTTAGTTGGAAGAATGAGACTGGCATAAAGTATGTCAGATTGTGATAGTCTGCTGCATGCTTTACAGCCGAGCACTCAGGATGACCTGCACAATGTAAAATTCACAGTGCAAATTGCATTTAACGTTCTAGTTTGTGGATGCGGATGCACTGTTGCCTGATTTGCATAATTCCTTGAGTGAAACGGAAAAGGAAGTATGCACAAATAAACGACACTATCAGTGGCCACATGCAGTCTTATTGAATTCTCTTTCCGTTTTGTATTCTCTCTCTGTGTCTCTCTGGTGTCCCTTTCTTTGTCCTTTCAGATATGCAACATTAATTCCACAGCTGCTCCCCAATTTATGTTCACCGTCACAGTGTGTACACACACTTTCACTGACAGTGACGGGTGTGTTCATGTGCATATGGAGATGCGTTTGCTTTCTAGACCTCTTGCTCATTGTATGTGTAATACACAAACACATGTTCTTGTTGTTTAAGCATCTGTCTGTTTATGGGTGAAAACATGTTTTGTGACTCTGCACACACTGACAGTCCAGATGTTCTCTCAGTGCTAAAGGTGATGAGCTGTCAGGAATCTCTCATACCTGATCTTGTCATCAGTATTGTTTCATAGGGTCTTTTTCCCCCCATCTGTCATTCCTCTGTTAACTTGTCACACAACATAAGCCGAAAAGTTCAGCCCCCACTATTAAGACTCTGTTCATGAACAAAATATTAAAAAATATATAGATATTTAAGATTTTGAGCTAGTTTTGCAATAACTTTAGTTTTTTTCCAGAAATTGTAAAAATGCAAAAACCTGTATTTAAAATAAATAAATAAATAAATAAATTTAAATGTAATTTTTATTGCATGTTTGAAATTAGTTTTTTTTTAAACGTAATTTTTTTTTTTAAGAAATTGTAAAAATGCAGATGCGTTTAATATCAGACAAAGTGCAAAAAATCTAAATGTATTTTTAGTGCATGTTTGAATATAGGTATTTTGTGTATAACGTAAGTTGAAATATTTTCGGGTGACTCTAACATAGGGCCAGATTTACTAAATAGGTAATTTCCATAATGATCAATGCAGTCCAGCAAGAGAATTACTATCACAGCCATGCCAAGTGCTAAATAGGTTAATATATGTTTTTTTTTTGGTTGTTGAATAATCACACAAA
Organism: Enteromius radiatus; assembly: GCA_032357445.1. NCBI lineage: Eukaryota > Metazoa > Chordata > Actinopteri > Cypriniformes > Cyprinidae > Enteromius > Enteromius radiatus. The sequence continues at coordinate 18,009,704 of JAUCMS010000095.1, read as the reverse complement.
GACCTCTAGGAACCCCTAGTACATCATGTTTGCATGATTTATTTAAATAATCACCTCCCATGCATTTTGCTAACTCTTACAAATTCATACAAATTCATTACAATAAGGTCAGCTGCACAAATAACTTCGTCCATAGCTTTCTGTCACTATTTTTTGTCACTATGTGACTTCTGACAGCATTTTTTAATGCTAAAAAGAGTTTGCACTAGGTCTGACTTTAGTAAATATAATATGCAGTAGGCTATACAATTGTACAACACTAACAGCATGTCTCTCTCTGCTGGTCCAAGAAAAAATGTAGTACAGTAGATGTTGTGTCAAACATCATTAACCTCCATCTACACAGACTGTGACATACAGTACACACACTTATGGTGGCGATTTCATTTTTTAAAGTGTATTTTTCAGTTGTGTGAAGTGAAGTGTGAAGAATGATTGTTTTTTAATCAGCGGTGACAGTTTGTGACATGTTTAATTTCAAAAATATTTTGTCGTGGATAATAGCAGTGTTTTTTTTTGTTTTTTTTAAATAAACATTTAAGTGAAATCGATTTAATAAACATGATTGCTTCCGAACCTAAAGACTTGTGCATAAATATGCTTCATTATTTATCACTTTAGTTTCCCTGTTTGTATTGATACAGTTCCATTTAATATATGTGACCATGTAAATTATATTTATGCACTTCTCATTAACCAGCTGTTGAATATTTATGTCCACTTTCCATAATACCATTTGTGATTTGGATGGGAGCGGTATATCATTGTGAATGCTCTCTCTCTCGCTTTCTCTCTTTGGATTTCTCTGATGAAGTGTATGTGAAGGTCGTACTTCTGCGTTCAATGCTTAACTTAATGAAAACTGAGAAACAATCTGGCACGGGAGGTAAACAGCATCACATGTGACTGTGTGTGTGTGATAACTGAATTACCGCTGGCACTGCTTTTCTGGGTTGTTGTACTGGCCTGCTGCTGTATTAAGAGGAATGAGCCAGAAACACCACATGGTAGCTCATATCAATGACATGCATGTTTCAGCAATTACTCTAATTGATCTGGAATAAAGAAATTAATCTAAAATATTAAAGAAAGATAATAAGGATTAAAAGACAGGAGGAAAGCTTAAGGGAGCCATTGTTTTGTGTCATTTTCATGTGTATGTGCCTCTCCTCAAAGAAAAGAGAAAGACATGCAGGCATATAATGATAGATGGAGACTTTGTGTGGTAGACACAGATTGGAAATAATTAGAAAATCTGTATTCAAAGCTCACATTGCAGGTAGCAGACAGCACTGGATTAATGCAGATACATCAAAAGTCAATTGTAGGCAGTGTATTATTATGTAAAATAAAATATAAGACAAATAAATGTATTTAGCTTTTAATGTAATTCAATTTTTATACCATAACAAAAAGTAATTTCCTTTAACAATGCATCCTGCACGCACACCCAGCTTCTGCTTTTCAAGATATTCAGCGCAACAAGAACAAGTAAGTTCAAGAAAAGAATTAATGCCAAACTTCCAAGGAATGCAGATATCCTGAGGGAAGATGCAATAAATCAAACTGGACTATTCATTCTGGAAAATAGGGCAGTTGGAAGATGGTATTTTCTTTTTAAAAATAGTTTTGTATTTTATTTCTGTTTATAACAGGGTATTATTATTTATTTATTAGGGTTATTATTTGTAGAAGTAGAAGAAATGACACTGACAAGTAGAGTGCATGTTAAGTAACAAGTCAAGGAAAATTTTTTTTGATTAAGCTATCACGCATAAACGTTAAAGGTCATGATAGATAATGGATTATGAAATGATGTATTAACATACAGATATGAGTTTCTGCAGCAACCATCAGCGATGCTTCTATAATGCACCTCATAAGGATTATTTGTGTGTGTGTGTGTGTGTGTGTGAGGATATGCTTCTTTGTCACACTTGTCTTTGTGTCCTGGTTTTACCTCCATCAGCCACCCACCCTGACCTTTTTTCATGCTCTTATGACCTCTGACTCCATGATCTTATGTTGTTGTTGACCAGTATTTGCACATTCCCACACTGAACATAACTGATAAAAATGAACCATAATTTTAACATCATCAGCAGCAAACCAACACGAGCGACAACAACCCCTTTCTTTGCTGCTCTTTTAAACACTTATTTCATTGTTCCCTGAAACATTTTTGTCTGCTCTTTTTGACTCTCCATGTGAAGACTGTCAAGACATGTAAATTTGCCCTGATGTCCTATTTACTTTTTTCTTCCTCCACCCGCATCTGTTGAACTCTTATTGTCTGCTCTCTTCTCTCTTTCTCCTCCCTTTGTTCTCATCCTGCCTTTAGAGAACTGCCGTCACTCTCTCTTTTCCTCCCTCCCTTTTTTTTTATAAGCGTGCTAAAAATTTATTTATTCACCAGTTCTATATCAGATGAGTCTGCAAGGAACATTGTAATTGGTGCTGAAGTAAACACACTCCCACACTTGCATGCACATACATTGGCAAGGCAAGTTCCTATTTTACTACGTCTCGTTTAGCAATGCACCGTCCCCTGGGAGCCTTCAGTGCTTTGTTATAGTGAGGTGTAGATGCTTCGGCTCCAGTCAATGTTAATCATATAACTGTCAGCTCCTTTTTGTGCCCCACTGTATTTTATATATCTCTTTGCATCTTATTGTTATTGATCTGTGCCCTTCTGAACTATTTTGAGACTAGGTTTGTGTCTTAAGGGTATTTGACTTGTTTTAAATTTAGAAGGTTAACATGTACTGGGGTGTGACATGCTTTACTTCAACTAAAGCATTTATTTAAGAAGTACATTTGCTAATCTCTTACTTTAATTAAAGGACCAATTCAACCGAAAAGTTATTTATATAGCACTTTATATATTAGATTGCTTTGAAGCAAGTAGCCTTATAGCAGAAATATGAAAGAAACTGTGTCAGTGTTGCTTTTAAAGTAGAATTACCACTTCAGTTTCTATTATAAAGCAGTTCTCAAGCGTGTTGATAGTTTTACTCACATCTGACCTCGACCGACTGAAGAGAATAAATGAACTGGGGAAGGTTTCCTAAAGAAAGATAGCTTTAAAACAAACTTTGTTTTTGGCTGATTTTGTTCTATTTCTATTTTTAGTTGAAGTATACCTGGGATTTTTATTGTGTGGTACATAAAATAAGATACTAAGTATGAAGAAAGTCATACCAATTTTGGAATGACATAAAAGGTGAGTGCATTTTCATTTTTTATGTTTCTACAAGGAACATTTGTGCTTTGATGGCTTTGTCCCAAATGGTGCACTAAGCACTTGCTGTAAGGCTGTGGACATGATGCATGTCAACTACCCTTCAATGTGATGTACTTCACACTAGCACTGAAGGGAATCGAAGGACATGTGTCCTCTTTTAGATCTAAGTGGCTATTACTTCTGTTTCCACATTAGATGGGATGGCCATCATAAAATGCTTCTTTGATATATTTATATAAGTTTGCATACTAAAATCACCCAACAGCATCTGTGGCAAGTTGTGAATAACCACAGCGAAGACTCAGTTTGAACATATTTCAGTGACATTAATGGAAGTCAATGGGGCAAGACATTCTGGAGGGTTTAAATGCACAAATGTGCTGCTCGAATTTTTGTTCTTACTCGTGTTGATTGAATTGATTACTTAAACTTTTATTGAACCCAGGAGATTCCTTTGGGTTTTTAACATTACTTTAAAGTTGTATTTTAATTTGTAATTATAGTCCCTGATTTGTTAATAATTTATGATTTCCTAGTTTGGTATTATAGTCCCTGTCGCGCTGCCACGGGCCCATTGTATGTTTGTACAAAAGTTGTCTGAATGTTTTGCTCGGGGGCGACGCAAACGTTGCGGCGTATACGATGAACCAAAGCCCATAACGTGCAACTTTTAAATAATAACACATATAGAAGGTGCACAGCGTCATTCATACAAACACTAAACCTCATCATGTTGTGACTCATACAGCCTAATATACTGTACATAAATGAGGAGAAAAATTAAGAAGAAACATAGTTATTTAAAAGAAGAAAAAAAACATCCAATTTTAAATATCAGGGAATTCTGAGAATGTCAATTTAAGGTTTTCCCCTCTAAATTTTATATTCTTTATAATATTTTTTTTTCCTTTGCAAAAGTAGTATATCACCATCTGAAATATCTATTACAGTTTATCACCGTATGCATATTAGGGGAACGTACCGTTAACCATTTAACAGGTTTTTACTGTAGCATTTTCACTGTCATTTTTTATACTGTAGTAGGAAACCCTGTACATAGTTGCACAGGAAATGCACCCCCTGTTTGTCTTGACCATCATCAGCCTGTCGATGTTTGTTTGACCAAGGGAATGCAGGTATGCAGAAGCACTTGTTGGTTTTGAAACTTCATCTTTAATAATGTTTTTTCTTGTTCAGAAACTTTTGATCAGATTACATGTCAGCTCATTGATTTTTGGTGCTCAGATCTCTTTTAGACAGATCTCAACCTCCAAACCTGTATTTTATTTCTATTTTAATCTTTCTATTTTTCTTCTTTTTCTCCTCTTCTGCATCTGGTGAAGATTCCACCAGCTTTCCCGCCATCATATGAGCCATTCAGAAATCCTATCACGAGTCAAATTCCCAAAGAATCTTATTTACTCCAAATCTGGCTTGCACAAATTATACGCATTATTGACCATCACACAATGATGGTCTGCTTAAATGCTGCGCTAGACTGTTTCTTCCCCCTTCAGCTTTGGCATGGAAGCAGTTTGCGAGGGGCATCTTCTGTTTTGCATTGCAATAGCTGTTAGCGGTATCCAGGCTGGATGAAGTCATGGATCTGGCGACCCATCAAACACAGCCTAAATGTAGGGAGGACAGACTCAAGCCCTCCATAGCTAATTGTGTTTGAAGGAGAATGCAGGAGCTGGGCCATTCTCTGCTATTCAAATCCAAAGACTGAACTCATAAGCCATTCACTGCAGGGTAGAGCCCCGTCTGAATGCAGGATTCAAAGACCAGGAGCAAGACGAAGAAAGAATGAAAGAAGGAGGGCCTTTTTCCCCTCTTTTTCTTTCATAGAGAGCTTTGCATTGCCAAACATTGGGTGAAAATACTTCCATTGAGTCTTTTGTTCTGTGACCCTGTACAAATTAGGGTTCCCACAACGGTTCTTTATGCAACATCAGCCTCAGCAACAGGGGATGTTTGTAAACGTGGCAGTGTTGTTGTAAAAGTGTTAATAGATAATTATTTAGTTAATTAATAGTCTCAAACTCACTTTCTCTGTTATTTACATGTACTGAGCACACTCATTCACTCACTGACAGGACACAATACTGTACTGTTTCAAAGTTTAGTAATAAAGTGAAATATTCTTCGATGAATATGAAGTTAAAAAAAGGAGCAGTGCAAATAATGTAAAGACAGCAGCTATTTGCACTATGCGCTATTTACACTGATTGCTATAGATGCTGTTTACACAAATTGCAAATAGCAATGAATTCTATGTATGCTAAGCTTAAAGGTACCGTGTGTATAGTACCTTATAGGTCATCATAATCATGTAAAATAATGGCAGTGTAGTATTGAGTCTGTCGTCATGAAATGACGTATGACTGTGATTATCAATCAAAATGCGTTTTTACACCGATCTCATGGTGATTTAAACATATTTTACTAGGTTTAATTTGTATGAATGACCACACTAACCCACCCATCAACCTACCCATTACAAAAATTGTGCAAAATTATGATTTATAGGGTTTTATGAGCACATGCTCTCTACATGTACAAACTGAGCTACAACAACCCGGAACCACATGGCCGATAAAATAGTACAAAATATTAATATGCAAGTAATGTTCTGTTGCCGATAGGGGAGCAATATTACTATACGCTCTGATGTGTCATATTTCGCCGCTATTGTACAAATGACCTATATGGGCGTATTAGTTGGAGGACAGGTTGTAGATATGTTTTGAGAAAATAGAGAAGAACGAGGAAGAGGCGGTCAACTCAGGTTGATCATTTCAAAAAGCCACTGCTACATGTATGTGTTTTACACCACCTACGCCACTGTAGCTGTTGCATAGTAGGCGTCTTTTATAGTGTTGTTTAGCACAACCACACATTGGTAGGCAAGAGTTAGTGTAAATAGCCTCTGCCAACAAGTGTAAATAGAATATATAATGTCTTTATTTTACTGCACATAACTTTTGATTAATTTAATGTCCCTGCTGAATAAAAGTATACATTTGTTTCTGTTTTTTATTTATTTATTTTTTTCAAATATTATTAAGCAGTTTTGTTTTTAAGAAATGATATTAAAAAATAAGCCATTGCTTCATATGGGTAAATTCCTAATGTATAAAATCATATTTTTGTGCTTGATATGATTAGTTTTTATGATATCAGTACAGTTGTATTTACAGTTGTAAAATCTAGTTCAGAAATTAAAAGCATGCTCCTCATAGATCAAATGCATCAAATGTTTTATGATATGATACATAATATGCTGTGATTATTTACCGGAAAGGTTTTACTCTTCTACAAGCTCCTTCATGCATCTCTCAATCTCTCATCTGACTTCCTGACCTTTGGTGTCAGGATATAACAGCGTGGTGGTGATCTTTATGTTCTGACTTTGCTTTAAACATGTTTTTCCTCGACTAGAGTCTACCACTGCCATCCATCTCTGCCGCTCCCAGAATGCAGCAATAAAGGAATAATTGTATTTCAGCGGTATTAAACAGCCAAAAGCCCCCATCATTGGCAGAGCTGTGAGTAACAAGGTGAAGAATGCAGCCACACATTTATCAGCTGTCAGGCAGGACACTGGATATGTAGCTGGGGGTGAAGTGGATCTCGCTCTTCCGTATATCAGAGAGGTGGACAGAATAATGTAGGTGATTTAGTTCTTCATGGATTCCTTGATTTTTTTTTTTATATAGGTGAAATTTGCTGATACAGGTCTGCTTCACAAGAGAAACGATTCTCTAGCTGGGTTTATCTACGCACCACTAAACAGCGCTCAGGGAACATTTCAACCTCATTTCAGAGAATCTCTGAAGCCTTCATCGTATTTAGTTGCTATCATGGCTTTGACACAGACAGAAATGTCCAAATCACTATAACGAAATGTTAATTATCATAAAGTTTATATGAATTGTGATTTTTCTCATAAAAATATATACCTCTGTGCACTTTTTGTGCAACACCGTTTTTACTTTTCGCCACAGATTCCAAGAGAAATGTCCACTGAGCTGTCTCAATATTCAGCTGTCTGGAGTCTGATGCTGCGTCCGAAATCGCATACTGCTTACTGTAAGTAGGTACTACATTTAAAATTGAACGTACTACCCGACCATTAAAACAGTAGGTTCTATATAGCATGAATGTGGGTAGTATGAATGGAATTTGGACGTACTACATCCGCCCATATTGATGTTGTCACGTGTAATGCGTCGTCACAACAGCGCGACAATATAAACAATTGACATGCTGCGACATTTGAGCGACAAACCTATTAGCCAATCAAAATGGTCGAATCTCGCGTTCATGGCTTGCTGGCCAATTAGAAATGGCAATGGAAACAAGGTTGTATGCAGTGCACCGGCTTTTTTTTTATATATATATAATTCCAATATTTCACCTAATTTACAGTGTTTATTTTCTCAACAATATTACTGACAAAATGTTCCTTGACAAAAGGTAACATTGACAAGATAATGTGCATCAAAAGGCAGATGCTGTGGCTTACTGCTGTGATTCAGCTCATTCAATTCAGTTTAATACAAGTCAAAATCATTTATAGCTGTTACTTTTCAGTGTCGCATGATCGAAGAAACATTTCTTCTTATGAATGGTGGTTGATTATTTAATAATTTTACCAGGATTCTTCGAATAGAAAGTTCAAAAGAGCAATATTTCTATCATGATCGCTTATTATTTCTGCTGCTGCTGGAAGCAAGTACAGGAACTTGCTACTGTTAGTACATACACCAACACTGTACTGTGAGTATTTAAGGCATACTGCTGCTGCAAAAATAACATCAAATAACCTGTACGGATCGATACAGGTGGAGCTGGGGGAAGTGGAGGGCAAACTGCTCTAGTGACTGCTAGAGAGCCATATAAATGTAGCAAGCTCATTGGCTGCATATGCAACATGAACCAATCAGCTTGTGCCCAGAAATGCTGTGAATATCATCAGTTTATGTTAAGGACCAATCAGTCTGCGCCATCTAGAGTTTGGTGACAGAACTTAACTATAGCAGTATATAGCAGAGTCTATCACAAAACACCCTGCAAGTCCCTTTCTTAGCTACACACAAACAATTAAAACCTCATATTCATTTCAAATGGCATGCTTTTTCTTGTCCTCAGAGCTGAAAGTAAAAAAAAAAGTATCAAATGGCGAATGTGAGTGCATTCGTCACTGTCATTAGCAGACAGAAGCTCCTCTCAGCTGAAGACAGATAAATCGGCCCCTACCATTGTCCTGCTCTGATTGAACCATCAGATGTGTGTATACTGAACGCATGTCTCGTTCATCCCCCAGATAAAAGCACAGCTCTGTAAATGAGTGGCTTCCACTTGAGTCACAAGTATCTGATGTTGAAGTAATGACAATTTTCCAAAACGTACCCCCCCCCCCCTTCTATGCCTGTGGTTTTGACACCAAATTCGGTCAGGCAAATAGGAGAGCCAGGGACCTTGAGAGGTGCTAGCCTCTGATTGTGATCGGTAATCATTTCATACAGGAAAATGAGTCACCTCATCAATCAAACATTGTTCGCCAAAGGTTACGTCTCTCCCTGAACACCAGGCATGCATTTTTGTCTAAGCGAGAGAATAAAAAAAGTAATTATCCTATATCATCAGGCAAAGGAGATGTGCCATAATTACTTTTCTATTTCAAGATGATTGTCGGCTCCCTGTCCCGAAGGATTAAAAGTACTGAAGAATCGTTAAAGATGTGGGTGGAAAAAACATGTATAAACATTAGGACTAAGACAAAAGGGCAGAGCGAGATATACTGTAGTGAGAGAGACCAGTGTAAGCATCCATATATTTATTGATGTCTTTATTGAACATGGACACATCTGCCCAAGCTGTGTTAAAAGGCTTTGTTTTGATAGCAGACAGCCCATGAATTGAAATGGCGTGTCTGTACTTCATCAGTATTCAGCAGTGCGTTTGAGTGCCATCACAACCCAATACTCCAAACCTCCGTTAGACTGCTAAACACATCAAGCTTCACTCTATTTAACTCCAAACACAATAAACCTCTGTCATACTACCCAACACATCAAGCGTAATTCACTCAGATGACTGAACACGCCAAACCTTGCTCTATCAGACTCCTAAATACATACAATCTTTCTCTGTTTGACTACGAAAATAAAGGGCATTCAGTTCGTGTTAATAAGGATCAATAAGCATTACTGGTCTCAGACATTTTATTGCTGCAATATGTATAACAGACAACTAATGTTCTCATGTTAAAGTTAATTCATTTCTGTACATGCTTTTAGTGACCCTCACTGGACATTACACTTTGAGATTTCCACAAAATGTGCTTTTTTGCTGAATATTTCGCACAGGTACATTTTGTCAAACAAAATGTTATATTATTGTGTATCCTGATATTAGATCCAATTAATATTATTTAATATTAATATTAAAGGTACTAACAAATTTAGTGCTAATCTAAGGTATTTAATATAGGGGTTGTTTGCACAACACCGTTTTTAATTGAAATGCATATATGGCCAATCAAATACACATCAGCTGTGTTTTGGGAGCCTGACGATGCAAACTTTGAAGGTTCGAAATGGCATGTTTTTGAAAACATTATCATTTTCATATGAACTACAGAAATAAGAATTTATGGGAAATTTTTTTTTTTAGCTTATGTGTTTACATATGTACACACATGTAGTGTTTATTTCCAGTTTATGTAACCTCAATCATACAGGCCTGGCGTGCGTACTGCAATGTTTGTATTCGTTTTGAGAGCAATGTTGCCTGTATGTGAAACTTTCTAAATCACAATGGAAAATCTCCACTTCAAAATTAATATTTTGTCATTAATCACCCCCATGTCGTTCCAAACCTGTAAAGCTTTGTTCATTTTCATTTGTTTGGAGCACAATTTAAGATATTTTGGATGAAAACCAGAACACTTTTGGTTGTTTTATTGGCTTGTCCCTTCATAAAATACAAATCAGAGCACTGATGGCAGATGGACTATTTTGACAATGTCTTTCATACTTTTCTGGACTTTGATAGTGTCAGTGTACTAGGCAGTCAATGGGATAATCACAAGCCTCCTGGTTTTCATCCAAATTATTTATGGGTTTGGATGACATGGGGGTAAGTGATTAATGCCAAAATGTTTAATTTAGGGTCAAGTAACCTTTAAAGCGGTGTTTATATTTGCGACTGTAAAATGCTTCTATAATTCTTAACCTTTTCAGACATGTTGAAAAATTTGATTTTTTTGGGTGTATGCAGAAAAGAGCACAAAGGCATTATACATGATCTATATTAGCATCTATATGGACAGCTAAACAGATGTACACTTATTTATGAGAACTGTGAATATAAAAAAGCCCAGTGTTTCTGAGCTGAAATTCTTAGCTTGTTAGATGATGAACAACTGTGTGTGTGTGTGTGTGTGTGTGTGTGCGTTGAAGCTGGAGAGTCTTCAAATTTTTCAAATAAAGTACAAGCTCACATCTTTGTCATTACTGCATTTGGTTCAGATGTACTGTGTGTGTGTGTCTTGTGTAGATTATAAAAGCACATATCAAGCAGAATCTCCAAGTTACCCTTTTCCAAACAGCTAATCTTCTCTGTGTCATCCACGACATTCAAGTCTCATCACATCATGTATTGTTTTTACATTTTCTGTGAAAAAAACTGTGTTAGATATTATGGCAAAAAATGGGTTTTGCTTAATGACATTTTTGGAGTAATCCAAGTGGACTAATCTGTAGAGAAATGGAAAAAAAAAGCACATTGGATTATGGCCTCTGGGTGAACTCACATGGGAGGAAAAAGGTCAAACGGTGAACGGGTCACAGAAGCCCTGGAGTGCTTGGAGCTGAAGATGCATGTCAGATTGAAGCAGAAAGCTTAAGTCTGACTTTAACCTTCAGGAGTTTAAGCTTAATCTGAGAGACTTCTGAAAGTGTTGCTGGATTTCTGGCGTCATATAACCTGGACTATGTTATCTCCACTTCTCTGTAATTACTTTCAGACTGTTGTAGGATGACTTAAAAGTGCTGTCTCTTTCCCACCGCCTGTCTCGTATTCTCTCAGTATAATTGAGTCTATTCTAGTATATCTTGCCCTTTTTCTCCAACACTCTTTCTTGGGTTTAGAATGTCTATTTTCTTTATCTCTGAGTTTTGCTTTGCTGGTTTCTTTCTTCAGTTTTTTTTCTTTTACCCCTTTAATGCATTTTTTTTTCCTTCGTTTTTCCTTCGTCTTTTTGGTTGAGTTTTTCTTCTCAGCTCTGAAGTCAAAGGTTGAAACTCACAAAACCCTGTTAAGGACATGCCCCTTTAATATTTCACTCCAAAATCAAAAGGAAGAAAAAATAAATTATATTTTGCTCGAGGAAAGTGAAGACCATTAAGATTTGGTGCATTGAGGCACTGTTTTTGAATGGCATTTCCTATTAAGGTAATGCTAAATAATATTATTCTCATTACTGTTGTGTGCAATATTAATAATTATGTAACATTTTAATTATACTTACAATTTAAACGTTGGTGCCTGAGCTTCATGGGCTGCTCTTAAGACCTTCAATTCAAGTCCTAACTTGAAGTCCTTTCAAATTACCCAATACATGCCAAAAAGGGAAAAATACAAATAAATATATAAATATGTGTACATGTCATTGTAGTAATTATAGTAGGTGTGCTGCCATTAATTTCTTAAATAAAAACTGTGAATAATGTGAATGAAAAATGCATTATGCAATGTCTAAATGCAGTATGTAATGAGAATTAGGGGGTGAAATTGCCTTTATAATAACGTCACAATGCATAAAATCATAACTCTCCGAACCGTGCATGATTTTCTTAGAGCAAAATATAAGCGGAATAAAATGTATTATTTTTCTCTTTTTGTTTTCGGGCGTGAAATGTGACTTAAAAATAATTAATAATTTAATTCAGCAAACATGCATTAAATTTAGTTAAATGTGACAGTAAAGACTTTTCTTTCAAAAATAAATTAACAAATAAAATATCTATTACAAACTGTTCCTTTGAGCTTCCTATTAATAAAAAAGAATAAAAAACTGTTTTCAACATTGATTTTATATACATGCTATACAATATTAGTTATTGTAAATATGATAATGCTAATAATATTTCACAATATTGCTATAAACAAAACATTTCACAAAAATGGCTATAAATAAAGAAATGTAGACCAGGTGAACAACGTACAAAATCAGTAGAAGTATCTTTCTAATCCCAAACAGTATCTGAACAGTATGTATGTTTGTGAGATCATCCCTAGACTGTGGAGTCTATATGAAAGTGTGACAGTGTTTGTTCATCACAGAGGTCACAAAGTAAACTGAGATGCAATCAACTGTCAAATCTCTCAGAGTAAAGTGGGGACAGCAGAGGTGGAGAGATCAACCCAGAGAGTATATGTAATGAGCGGCTAATGCTCTACTGCACGCACAAAAACAAGCTCCGCTCATTCCTCTGCCTCTGCTAAACACAGCCAAATGATGTCTGTCACTTCAGCTGTGTCTCACTGAGATGTTAACCAGTGTGATTAGTATCGCTGACCTTTAGCAGGATAGATGACGACGAGCCGGTGGGGCTTTTATGTCTGATTAATAGATGTCATACCTCATATGACAAAAAATGCTGATTAAATCTACTGCATGATGCATTGCCATGTACAATAAAAAGAAATGATCTGTGCTTATTATACACGGCTCTTTGGTATACTTGATTTTCTATACTAAGACTGAGCGAGATTTTTATAATGTTTCAACGTAGAAATAGTACAAAAATAGTAGTAAATGTCTGTAACCCTTTTGTTCAGGTTCATGCCGTTGAACGTTTCTTTTATGAACTGCTCCCTATTCTCATTAACATCGAGAGCTCTTGGGTTCCTCGTGCGTGTTGTAGTCCTGCGCCGTGACTGTTGTTAGACTTGTCTGCCCTGTCGAATGTTCATTTCTTCAGCTCAGCATCTTCAACCTCCAGGGCTTCCTGGCTGCTTCAGCCTTAATGGATTCATTACATGCACAAATTACACCAAGATATTGTGCTGGTTTTGCCAATTACTTCTTAATTGTGCAGCTCTAGCAAGGTGCTGGCCTTTCTGCTGCAGGATCCCATGCTACATTCAAGCACCTTCATTCAAAGTGTGTGTGTGTGTCTGTCTGACTGACTGACTTGTTGAATGCTGTTTGAGGCTATTGTTGATTTCAAATGCAATAAACTCTTTTCTGAATGAGGCCATTTTTATTACCCTGTCACACATTCAAGTAGAAATAAAAATAAAGATTGGACAACATGCTGAGTTCTTGTAACACCACTGAATAAAGTACAGCTGAATATGCTTTTGTCATGTCATGTGATTTATACGGGGTGGATTCAGGGAAATGGGGACATTTAACCCAGTTAACATGAACTTTTCTGTTGTATATACAGCTAATTAATCAGTTTTATTTTTTATTGAAATTAGTTTTTTTAATTTTTTAGCTGAAAGAGGGTGATAGAACTGTCTGGATATAATAATAATAATAATATAAAAAAGCTTAAATTACATTTACTGAAAGAAAGATTTATTACTTTGCCTTCATTTTTGAAATATAAAATATATTTGCGCAAAATGTCATTTGCTTGTTAATGTTAATTTATTCATTATTTTTCAGGTTGGAGCATGACAATTTTTTGGAGAGTCATATGTATATATAAATGCCATATATAACATTTTATTAAATGTACTTATGTGAATTTATGCATTAATAATTAATTATAAAGTTTTTTTTATTACGAAGAGTGCATTTTTAAGAACTCGGCCCATGTTTTTACAATTTTTAAAAGAGTATTTGTTTTTATTATTTTGGAGAATCATTTTTCATTGACTCAAATATAAATTTGTCATTCATGTGCATGTAGTTCAACACAAAAGACGTCTTCGGTTCACTTAGTTTTGTCATATTAACTCGTGGGAACGTAATATTATGTCATGGCCACAAGATCGTTTTGTCGAGATGCTGTGTTGAGGGAACGACATATTTTTCTTGTGGCTTTATTTTTCTCGAGTTTATTGCGTAAACAAACCTGCGTGACCATAGCAACCCGAGATTATCAGAGGTGGATTTGTTATTATTTTATTTTGAATTAATATTAATTATTATAAAAATTATTGCATTCTAAAAAGTATTTCATATTGTTTAATGTTTTGTTAAAAGCGCTATATAAATAAAGATTTTATAATTTATTGTTTTATTATATAAATTATTATATTGCACGCAATGTAGGCTAAACACCATTTATATTAAGTTTATCATAAATAAATATTACATCAATATTAAATGTCCATTAACTCATTGTCTTCGTAATAATTATCAGCATCATCATCAACAACAACATCATTATTATTAGCCTATTATATTTATAGCCTATAAAATGCAGTTTAAAGGTTTGAATTAAATACATTTTCTTTTAGTTCTGCAAATTAATGATAATTAAGATAGTCTAATGGTTAGTGCAGGCGTTGAATCATCTTTTTCATTGAAGAATGAATCATTCACGCATTTTTATTTGCGAATGAAAACACAACACACTTATTAATCATCACGCACGGGCATAAACAGTCTACAATCATAAAGTATAATAGCAATAACTATACAAATACACCTATACTCCGGAAATAAATATATGAAATAAATATAAAAATATAGCCCTAAGTTAATATAATAGAAGAATAAAAATATACAAATAGTAAATTAAATGTTAATGTAATAAAAATGTTTTAAACATCTCTGATAAAGTTGCTGTGGTCTACTCGTGGCCACGAGAAAAATATGTAATGGCCATGACAAAACTAAGTGAAATGAAGACGTCCCCTCCCGGTCACCGTACAAAATAGCAATATTTCCAAATCCACTTGAAGGCAGCTGATTTATGGATCACAAGCATATCAGTCATATGAAGCAGCTCAATCAATTCCTGACTGATTTAGAGGCATAAACTGCATTTATGCAGGAATATTTAGGTGACACCTAAAATATTCTAGCACTAAGCACTTTTTAGCGTTGTGTTTCTATATTTTATGTAAAGCATTTATCATGTCAGTTTTATGCTAACCTTGCTTTAAAACAATATATGTTTGCATTGAGACTCTTAAATAATCCAATATTGCCACAATGTGTTTAGTCCTATCTGATCTGCATCTTAAACAGACCGTAATACTGCTGTTTGCACTGAGGACCACATCAGAAAGGAAAAAAACTGTTTAGACTAAGGCCATTAGGCAAATTGAGCCGAGAATGTGTGTGTGTGTGTGTGTGTGTTCACAAGGGTTGTGGACAGATGTGAAGGTTGAAATAATTCATGGCTTGTTAATGGGATTTGTGCTGAGGTTTTTGAGCTGTTGAGAAGCTGGTTACTGAATTATTAAAAAGCCTTCACCTAAAACCCTTTGTGACATTACGGGGTACAACACAGACAAAAGAAAATCACAAAGGCACACTTTCTCCTTAAGATAAGAGAGATATGCTTAAAAAAACATTCAACCCTTATTGCACATTGTTTCAGCCAAATGCAAATCTAAAGTTATGCAGTTATGTGTCTGCTAGAGCAAAATTAGTTTTTGAGCTGCACGTCATTATCACCATCCACTGCTAGTGTATCAGATTATTATAGATGTGTTGATTGTTCAGTTGATCTATTTCCATTCTGTTCTATATTTAATGTGTATTGTGCATTTATATTATTCTTACTATGAGTGCTGGCACTTTTTTTTTTTTTTAGCACAAATAGTTTCTTTAGCTATGCTGGCATAGTGCTACGAGTGCCAAAGTTATGGGTTTGGCCCCTAGAGAATGCATAAGCTGATCACATTTAGCTGCCAAATGCTTCTTCCAAATGCTCGAATATTATGTTTTGTGCATAGAAATGTAGAGTAAAAATAATGGTGGTAAAATAGTTTTACATTGAAAACAGATAAAGAGATCGGTGACAGATTTTGAAACTTTTGACAAATTTCATTGAAGCCTGAGACAGTGTTCAGAATAGAGATGTAGAAATGCTGTTGAAACAATAAAAGAAAAACAAAGAGTGAGAGGAAAGAATAGGATGAAAAACAACGATTTTTTTATGTATCATTGTTATTGAAAAATCACAACCATGTAGTAAAGATTGAATATCTGTGTAAAAAAAAAAAAAAAGATTCACCTTCAACCCATCACTTTTCAAAAGCTACCTGTTTGCTGAAATCTCAGCTGGTTTTCATTTAATCTCCTGCTGTTATGAGATTAAAAAACACACATTTGCATATTTAGTCTGATTAGTTTACAAGCGATTATTCACAGACCGCACTGGGACAGGACAGTGTCTAGAAGAGAGGAAGACAAATGGAGAGCTCAAGCAAGCAGACGTATGGAGAAAGAAAATCAATTCTGTGTATTTTTCTGACAGTGGTAATGTCTGCTTATGTGTGCACAGTGATATGTCTGGTATCATGTGGGGCAAGTACATGTGCTGGCTGTGTGTGTGTGTGTGTGTTTGAAGCATGATGTTAGTGGCACACTGTCAGCTCTCTCTTTGCTGTCTGTGATTGGCTGTGCTGGTAAAATCAATGGGTCCTGCCCTTGGAAGTGGAATCTGTTAAATCTATTAGAAAAGCTACACGACGGCAATCAATCAATACAAATAGTCGCTATCAATCGGGTCAGTCCATGCTGCATTTTACATGAGTAATGTGTCACCACAGTAGAGGAATAGAGACATTACAACAGTTCATTAACTCAACATCACAGCTAAACCCAGATCTCGACAGGTTGCTGAGAAGTCAAACGCTTCAACTATTGTTGATGTACTGAGAAAGAACAGCAAATTGACTTCATGGTTCCAGCCTCATGCAGAAAGAACAAAGAACTTGAACTGATTGAGCCGAAATCAGGCCACATGTTACAGTTCCCCCCAAAATAAACATTCTCTCATCATTTAATCACTCTCCAAACACTCCTGATATTTAAAAATGTCTCCGATTTTTTTGTCCATCTACTGAAAGTCTAAATTGCACAAAGAAAATATATATTCTCATTGTGAATATACCGTTAACTATGACTTTTTCCTCAGTAAACTCTTAATTTGCTGCTGATTAGTAATTAGTAAGGTAATTAAGTTTAGGTATTGGAATGGATAGGATTAGGAATATAAAATATGGTCATTCAGAATATTTGTTTTATAAGCATCCTAATGAGCAACTAGTTAACTAGTTATACTACAAAGGTACCAAAAGATATTATAAAAAGTAATCCATATGAATAGTGCTGTTCTTGTCTCCTATGAAAACATTTAATTGTGGCCTTTATGTGAAGATTGTTGAACATACATGGAGAACACAGAATATGGTAAACTGCAGCTCAGCCATACTGTTCATACTGTGTGAAGTTATCATACATATGAAATAATCACATCTAAAACACATGAATGCCATTTTGTACTTTTTAATGTAAGTTTTTGTTGCATGGAGTTTAAACAGATGGACAAAAATGATGCTTAAATATTTATTTGTCTTCTAAAGATGAACAGAAGTTTTAGGAGTTTGAAATGAAATATTTAGGTGAATTAACCCTTTCTGTTTTCAACTATGGACATTAAACTGAAAAGACAAGTTCTGTATTTACTGTAGCATGTTCTTCAAATGCAGAACACTATTTGAAAAATACATTAATTTTATAACATGAGAATGACTTTCTTAGTCTGTCAAGTTCCAAAACATGCATCTGAAAAATGTGTCCCTTATCACTCTCTTGTCATATTTTAGATCTTATAAACTGAATTTTTCATTTTTGGTGAACTATTCCTGAGGTTAATTGGAGTGATTGTATTTACAGTATGAGCGCCCACATAACTTGTCAAACGTAATTTGATAATAATTAGCATTGGTCGTGAGTGAGTAATTGGGATTTTATTTACATGCATTTCATGTTTCTAAAGAAAAACAAAAGCTTGCTGGACAATATACAGTAAGCATTAAATCCGTATATACTGTAAGAAAATAGAGTTGTGTGTCATTCTCTCACTTCAAATGTGTGTCCTCTTCAGTTTTTCACAGTAATGCCAAAAAACATGAACTATGTTTTTTAAGTACTCAGAAGAAACTTTTTTTTCTTAGCACTTGAAAGTACATTATGCAACAAGAGTTATTATTTCTGTATTCATGTTTGACCTTTATTTCAGGCAGTGATTTTTAAGGCCAAACTCTTTAAAAACAAAAGGAACACAGCTTCCAATGACACTTTACTCCAAGAGTGTACCTTATTTACCCCTGAATGGTACATATTAGTACCTTAAAGGTGCACGTTAAAAAGTGCATATTAATACCTGAAGTGTACATAAAGGGTGTCACCACAGTTACCCTTTTTTCTGAGAGTGCATCCTGTTTATTGTGAGGTGGTCAAGCAATCCAGAAGTCTATGCAAAGTCATCAAATTGATTTAATAATGTACTGTAGCTTTCCTGTTATATGTTTGCGCTGCAATAGATCAATCTAACACTGATGTAAACCATTACAACTTACAAACTTAATTCTTTTACCTCTGTGAGTGGGATGTTCTCGTGATCTGTTTATTGTTGTTTTTTGGAGGTCAGTAACAGGAAATGTTTCTGTGTTTGAGGTGACGGTCTCATGGATCAGTGGAATGTTTACTGATCAACACAAAACGCAAACACGGGTGTACAAACATGTGCACACATCTGTCAGAACAGCAACAGTGACCTTACATATACCTCCTCACACATGCACACTGAGTTCTGCATTCAAGACGTTCACTAATGTTCTGAGGGGAATTTGAGCCGTGAGCTCGGAGCGCTGGAGGTAATCTATAGCACAGATGTGCTGTTTCACACACACACACACACACTCGCGCACAACTGCTACGTTTTAATTACTAATGCATTAGAGATGAGAGAGGCAGCATGGGGTGGGCCCTCGTGTAGAAAAAGACATGTGTCTTTCTCTTCTCCAGGTCATTTAATGAGAGTTTTGTGATGCCCAGGATGGGGGTGTGAGTGTGTGTGTGTACGTATGTGTGTATGAAGGCCTATCAATATGCTTAATGGGTTGATTTCATTTTAATGATGCGGAGTGACAGTTCAAACAATGTAATCTAATCCCTTTACTGCAGACATAGATTATCATTATAGTGCACAGTGCTGTGGAAGTCTCTTTAGAGGGACTGTGGCGTTCAATAACCCTCTCATCACACACACACACACACACGCAAACCAGAGATCTGGCCTCATGTCTTTGTTCATCATCGCATTGTTCTGTTAGCCGCAATTCTACCCACAAAGTCATTAAAAGCTACTTTCAAAACCCACCACATTACAGGTCCATTAAAGAAATAATTTGTATAAAAATTAAAATTTTTGTTGCAGTGTATTTTAATGGACAGAAGTAATATGTTTGACTTCAGAGTTAATGACGCTCTTTTCTGTCCTGTCTGTTAATTTTTTTCAAAAAACATTAAACTGCAGTTAACATGTCTAGTGACTTGAAATCGCTTTTCTATGATAAATGTTTTAATTTCTGAATTAAAATTGATTGAGATTTTATGGGGCATAAAGTAAAAAATGTCAGTCATATAAGCATAGTTATTATCATTTACTAAAACTAAAACCATGATTAAATAATGAAATTAACTTTAAAAAAAAACAAAAAAGATTTTAATTTAGGTAGTTGCCAAGGTAACATTTCTTATTTTATATAAAAATTTTATTTGAAACCCTAAAATAACTAAATAAACTGAAATTAATAAGATATAAAAATGTTATAAATTATTATATATTTATATATAAAATTATATATTTTCAAATAAAATGTTCAAAATGTTAAAAACTATAAGGGCCGGTTTCCCGAACAGGGTTTAAGACTAGTCCTAGATTAAAATAAATGTTAAGAGCTGTCTAAACTGGAAA
>JAUCMS010000095.1:17955778-17979482 GCA_032357445.1 Enteromius radiatus | reverse complement strand
ATGGGCGCCGAAAAAAATACGCGCTGCTCACGCCCTGCTGACGCCCTGCTGACGCGTGCAGTGTGAAACCGGCGTTAAGTTCAAGTTTAAGAACATACTCAGTTCACATTTCACACCTAAATTAAAAAATAAAGAAATTATATTTTGTTGAGAATTGTATTTTATATTATTTTATTTTATTTTTAGCACTTATTGCAAGAATTAGTTTAAAATAGCATTAATAATACATTATTAATGTTTTCTATTTATTTTATTTCTTATTAAATAAGTTATTTTTGTTGTTGTTGTTTTTTTGGTGTTCTTGTGACTTGTTCTTGGTATTTTCCATTTAAATTTCACCCCCCATTTCTCATTGCTGTATTGCATTGTTAGTTATTATAATTTTATTTTATTTTAATAAATGATACTTTATTATCCTTTGGAACCCTAAGAGGTTTGTCTTCTATGAAGTATATAGATTCGTCTCGCATGTAAATTGGCTGTATGTGTTACGATGTGAATGGATACCTGGAAGTGAAAGCAATTAAGAAGATAGATGGCCTGTGACATAGAGACAAATGCCTACTGCCCGGATAGATCTTAAACTGAATTATCAATGCATAGAGTCCTCAGTCTTATTCAGATGACTGGTTAAAAGCTTACATTGATGCATCAACCAATTTATACAGACTCCACAAATCACACATGAAACATGCACAAACACATACAGAACCTCATGAATGCACCTGATACATTTTTAATAGCAGTGTTCACATACTAGGATCGTGTGCGTTTAATCATTTTGTGTCGTAGCATATAAATTTAGTATATATATAGTTTAGCAAGTAAGATAGTCTGCCTGTCAGCAGCTCAGTTATATTACTGTATGTAAAATAAATACTGTAAATAGTAATCCTCATGAAAATGATCCATGATAGACAGTGAAAGTGGAAGAGCGCTGCAATTACTATAGACAATATACAATATGTGTGTGTGTATATATATATATATATATATATATATATTTAACCCATCATTTAAAATAATTATTTCTTAGATTTAAAAATATTTTTTTACATTTATCTTGTACCCAAAAGGCATGTTTTTTACTACTGAAGAGCTGTTTTCACTTTATATTCTGGTTGTGTTGAGCATTTCAAAGAAGCATTCTCTTGCTGATAGCTTTTCATCAAGTGTTTCGCTTGATTCCCTTATTAGTCCTGTTATCATTTGTCTTTAGCACTCAGCCACTGTTTTTCAATCAGGATATTTCACTTCCACTCTCTTCTTTCTCTTTCATTGAGCTTTTACAGCTTTTGGTGTGTTGTGTAGTTTCTCCCTGTCGCTGTCTCTCTGAGATGACCCTTATAACGAATGAGTTTGACAGACAGTAAACACTTCAGATGTAATTATGATTGGAGTGAGCGCAGAAAATCAGACTCCACTCTCTGGAATTTGACAAATTCAGTGATTACAAATGGCCGCTCACTTTCCACAGACTTCCAGCTCTCTGCTTTATACAGAATAATGCATGTGCCGTGATTAGATTTGCAGTACTTCAGTGTCTGTTTTAGATAGAAAGCGCCTATATTTTATTTCCTCAGCTTTTTTATATTGAAAAAAGTGTTCTGTTTTTTAATCGTATTCAACCATACACTCACAGCTCTGAATTTCAGTCTGTAATGTAATGTAATATTGGACATTTGAAGGTGCTCCTCTTCTCGTCTCTTTCTCAGACTGATTGAGCGACATGCAGGGAGAGAGAAAGAGTGAAGGGGAGCAGAGGGTCAGCTGGCCGCCTGCGCGGGGAAATGGAAATAGCTCCGGTTCCACCTCCAATGAATAGCAATTTCCAAGAGATGTGTGCTTTCCCTCTGCCACATCTCCTCCTCTCATTATTGAGACTTACACTTGGAAATGACTTACAGGATGATGAAAGTGTTTGTGTGAGGACAGTGGAGTCCAGACGTGTGAGACCACTAGTAAAATTTGCCATTTTACTACTTTTTTTTTTTTTTTTTGCAAAATTTTAAAGGTGATTCCCCTGAAACTATGGTTCTATGTTGCTATCAAAACATTGCTTGAGACCATTTTCTGACCAATGGCAGACCAGGAGAGTGTTCAGGAAATCTTTTTGAAAGCAGTCAGTATTTCTAATTCTGGTTACAAAAATAGTGCAGAATCCTAACATTTATTTAAAGAAAGATTGCATTTTACTTTAATGGTCCACTTTGCCAAACCTGATTTTACCAGTTAACATAATTGTAATTTACCAATCAGATTTGATGAATCGATTTATGTTTTTGTAAAGTTTAGAATTACAATCAGTGTTTGGTGCTTGTACATCAGTTTCATTCATCCATCATTTCCTCTGATTTTAGGCATTACTCATGGGTAAGGTTACATTTAGCTGTAGAGATATGGTCAAGACTAAATGTTTGGATTAAAATGTTGAACACATCAAACTCATTTTTCAAAATGTTGAAAAATCAGGATGTGCAGTCCACTCTAGACATTCTACTCACTACAAGTACATTTGCAAGCTCATGCCAACTAATTCCAATTAAAAGTCTACTAACGCTTAGAGTAGACTTTTAGATTATAGGTTTAGGGTTAGTAGAATAAGTTGACATGCAACATTTTTATAGTTAGTATGTTGTATGTTATAGACCCATCAAAATAAAGTGTTAGAAGATATTAAACAGACAGTCTACTAATACTCTATTGACTATGACATTTAGTTGACTATCAAAATTAAGTCTTACCTAAAGGGATATTCACCCTCAGGCCATCTAAGATTATTATTTTTTTCACACAAGCAGATTTAGAAAAATTTAGCATTCAGCACATTACTTATTACACATCTGCATTCTCTATTATGGACTAAGGCTATTTTGGCTTGAAGTGATGATTTCAAGTTAAAATGCCTTACATAAAGGTTAAACACAGCTTTTCAGTTCACAAGATGTTCATGGATGGAGTCTACTTGTGGATTATTGTGACATTTTTTATCAGCAGTTTGGACTCTCATTCTGACGGCACCCATTCACTGCAGGTGAGCAAGTGATGCAATGCTAAATTTATCCAAATGTGTTCAGGTGAAAAAAATCTTGGATATGGTCAATGTGGATCACATCATTGTGTGTGTTTAGGGAGTTTTATGTGAAGCATACTTTTATGTATTTGTGTTTACAAATGCAACTAATTTAAGTACTTATTTATCTGTTCTGAGCTGCTGCAGAAGCTTCTGATAAACCGTAAGAGATCAAAAGAAGCATTGAAAATGATTGTAATTGGTAGAGGTTGAGCATCTGTCCTGTTGTTTTTTTTCCCATTTTGCATTAATAAAAGAGAGCAAAAGAGAGATGTAACAAAGAGCTTAAGCAAAAAAAAAAGGCAAAAACAAAAGCAAGAACAGCTTTTGAAAAAGTCTTTTTGATATATTACAGCATGGTGGAGGCGTAATTAAACAATATTTCTGGGCTTTGGTGAAGCCCCTCAGCATATGTCGTATGTCACCTCGCTTCATCATTGACAAGCACACAAGCCTCAGCAAATAAACCAGAGCAGGGCCGGCAAATCAAGATTTATTAGACTTTTATACCTTTTTGTGATTTTATTCCAACCCTTTAAATATATTTACATGGAAGACAAAAATTCTGTATACCTGTATAATACATATAGGATGTTTTTGTATAGCTGTTGGTTTTCAGCTGTTAACCCTCTTAGTGTATTACAGTATATTGCTATTATAGCAGAGCCATATAAGTTTAAAGCTAGTAGCCTGGAATATCTGCTAAATCTGCAGGACAAGTGCAAACACCACCCTTAGGAAGACAGCTGATGAGTATGAGGGCCATGACTCACACACACACACAGGGAAACCCATTTCCCTCATGTCTATTCAGTGTGTGTGTGTGTGTGGGTGCCTGCTTGGCTTCAAAGCAGGTTCATAGTGCAGAACAGATAAGCACGGCAACATTTATCCTTGTATTTAAACTGTCTTTTCCTCTTTTTTCCACTCCCCTACTGTATTATGTATATTTGTTGTTTGTGTGTGTGTGCACATGTGGTATAAATGTAGTTTGCAAAGACAGTTGGAAAATTAAAAATAATTAAATCTAATTAAAATTCATTATTATTTCTGTAAATCTTATATTATAATTATTTTAAGAAATTAATACTTTTATTTAGCAAGAATGGATTTTAAAATGTGGATCATTTGAACTTTCAAGTGTTGAACTTTTAAATAGTTACATATATAGGTACATTATATAGAGATTATCTTGTATAAAAACAAACAAGCAAGAAGGAAAAACTGTGTTTATAGAATAATGAATGGTGGTACAGTAATCATGTGATCTCTAGCTTATTAAGGCTGTTAGACAGACATCGTGAGCATCTTTCTCTCTCCCTTCCTTTAAAAGTAACTCAATCCAGTCCTGTGCTCCTCCCAACACTAACCAGATCACAACATCCCACTCCTGCTGTTAATTCATTTTGACCAGAGACAGAAGTAGTGCGGTTTGAAGGAGCAGAGATGAGCAGAGATGCAGAGCAGCTGTAATGAAGCCATCATGCAGGGACTGAGAGGACTCCTGGATGGCCTGACTCAATCTGGGTGGTGTTCACTGCTGTCTAATTAACTCTAAATGCATTAGGGAGCAGTTAGACTGCCTGCCAACAGCTCAGAGACAGGCCTCTAAATCAGACCGCTGTTGGGTATAGTGCAGAGTCACCAAGAGAATTATGGGTAATAAAGTTTGCTAACCATTTATTTGTCTGGTCATAAGTTGTTGCTGTTTATGAATGCATAAGATGACAGTAGAGATTAATTTGGAAAGGGCTGATACTAATCCACACACCTGTGAAGAATATTAACAGCAAACAACTCTGATAAGAGAGCTGCACTTTACACTTTTTGGGGAAAATGAATTGGTTTTATTAACAGTTCAAGTAAAATATAGTGTGCCATTTTTACCTTAAAGTGCCAGGTAATGTATTCATTAGTAATTTTGGTATTCACACCTTCAACAAAAATTGATGATGAAGTGAAATATAAAATCACAGTAACATATGAAGTTGTTGCTAGTAATATATTAAATCAAAATTGTTTGAAATAAATGATCAATTTTGAAAAACTGTATAGTTACGAGAAAAAGGAGGGTATTAAGGTATGTCCAAAGACTCCTGAGATACCTTCATCTGTTCAGTTTTTGAAGGCAACATACTTTAATGTATCTTTTCCTGTGCATCCAGTTGTGACAGCTGAGCTAAAAATTCAAAAATGGCTTCTGAACACTGGGGCTGGTAGTCAGTTTGTGTGTAAATGTCCTTTGATGTTTAGAAGGAAATTAGTATTGTAATAATTAAATATTTGCTTAGTTATCAGCAAAGCTCACTTTGTTTTGTTGTAGATCATTATTCTGTTATGCTGCTTCAAAAGTCTATTGAGGTTCTTCATACACAATCACTGCAAAGTCATTACCTGCTGCCTAAGCGTTCAAACACAGCCATAGTCCCAATTATAAGATATAAAGCTGAAATTATAATCAGTACTAACTTTTCACTCTTTTTTACATTGCTTCTGAGTGAATTACTGTTGAAAAGCAGTATATTTACTATAAGAAAATGTGATAAATTGGCATAAAATGCAACCACTCATTTACATGTGAAAATATGAATTGGCACAGTTTTTTCTAAATTAAGTGTTTTTATTGAATTCAAACAAGTGCAATAGAAAATGTCAAATTTCAAGTATTGAAATGACGTAAAGTCCTTGAAAAATTAAGTTCCAAAAAGCTATTCAAAATAAAGGTATGAGGAAGAAATAACACTTTTCACAATCTAGTTCTCAAACTTTCTGACTCCATGGCCTCCATCAATACACTGCATTTGAAAGCACCACAACTTTTTTGTGATTTACTAAATGAGATTTTAAAAAAGAAAAGAAAAAAGTACTCAGTTTGTACTCAAAAAATATATTCATTCTAGAAATTGACTTTTTAAAGTTTGACATTTTTTGAGTTTAATATAACATTGTTATATTGACCCCTCTATATTTTTATAACAATAATACAATGCGTTGTTAGTATAGTTAATAGTTGTAAGAGCATTGTACAACACTATACTACACTTCCGTTCTCTCCTATAGCCTGAGATGAATTGTAATGCAAAGCGTTGTGAGAGAGGAGACATGAAATAAAAAAGAGGGGGAATGGGTTCAGAAAATGGCACGAGCCAGACTCAAACTCGCACCTCAACAAGTCAGAGTGCTTCACTACCCTTCAGGCCTGCTCTCTGATGTATACCGCATAGCTTAACTGAATTTGCTCTTCATCTGAAGGCTTAAAAGTTTGTGCTGTAATTTGTGAGGGATTCAGAGGCTCAAAGAGAGCACAGCGTTGGCCACAGCGTTGCTTGATAATTAAGTATCATTAGAGTCTCAGTCACTACTCTAGAGCCGTATTTACAGAGACAGAGCTGTGGGTGTGAAGACAGCTTGCTTCTGCCCGTCTGTTTACTCTACTCTATGAGTGTGTGTGTGTGTGTGTGTTTGAGAGAGTGTTTGTACAGCCTCATTACTCATGAGACTTTCAGATCATATGTGGTGAGAGAGTAAAGAGAAAGAGAGAAGTCTATAGTCTCAAGTGTAACTTTAAACTTAGAGCAAGTTTGACTTGTTGCTTTACATCTTTTCTATCAGCTGAAATCCTGTGACTAGGCCCATACAAAATCTGTTGGCTAAATAATAAGTGTTTATTCGATATTTATGCTAATTTGGTATTGTTTTCAGCTACCAAAAAGAGTTTAGTATTTCAAATCATTTTAAATATTTAACAAAAATCTTTTCCACAGATTTTCCCCTCAAAATAAATATATAAAAATATAAAATATACATGAAATTTTCAGATTCCTTCTAGGTCGCCTAAATTATTTACCTAAAAGTTTGTAGAGAAAATAATAAAGTGTAAATAAATCAATAAAACACAAATATTACTAAATATCTATGATGTTTAAATATTACTGCTGTTGATCAGTTAAAAAGGTAATTAATTGATCAGATTTATGTAATTATAGATTAATAAATTAATCACACACAAACATAACATTTGTAATCATAACTGAATCTCCAAATAAAAAAAAATATTTGAAATGTTAAGTATATGTCAGCAGTATTTCGGGGTAAAATTAGTAATCATTATTATAATTAAATCATTTTTGGAATATTAGCATAGGTTCCGTGGTAAAGTGCTAAACAGACACCAAAAAATTACACAGAATTATTTTTTTTCAGCACTTAAATATTTGTATGAAATAGTACTTTCCAACAGCAAGAACACCAAAGTGCCTCACATCTCTCTGATTGGCTGATCATGCTGTCAATCAAATAATATCCACTTAAAATATAATTGCAGATATTATTCCAGTCACACTTTATTTCAACATTTAATTCTCACTATTAACAAACTATTAACATTATTAACTATTCTTATTAACAAACTTTTGCCTCAATAATCTCCTAATTTGTCGCTTATTGATGTTAGTAGGGTATTTGTTAATATGAAGTATTTGGTACGATTCATTTTGTAGAAAATGGTCATGCAGAACTTTTTGTGTGTAGTTCACCCTCGGCTAGCACGTGTCTCTCATCGCCCCAGAAGAGATTCGTACAGCGCTATCATTCAAAGTGATGGTGACACTGACCTCATCACGTCCAATGAACATGTCATAATGAATGGCTGCGCTGGAAACGCTCTGCTGTGGTCTGGGTGAGCAGATTCAGAATCAAGCCCAGTGAGACGTGCTCCACGAGAGGGGCAGGGTAGAATGTTATTACACTATTCACTGAATCTCATCATCAAACCATTTGTTACCAAAGCACATATTGCCAGTGGATTACAGCAGCGGCCGGCCACGGGTCGCGTGTATGTGTGGTTAGTCAACCCTGCCAAGCAAGAAATGTGCTTCTGCGGCTCAGTATTGCTTTAAGATTGAGGATGGGAATAGGACAGATAACATATGCCATATAACCTCTAACCTCTTCACACCAGACACAGAGCTCATGTAGGAGACTACCAAAATGTTTAAATTAGAGAGACAGTGGAACATACAGTTTTATGCAAAAGTTTGGGCACCCCTTGCAAAATCTGTGAAAATGTAAGTCGGGGGGTGAAAACTTTTGAACAGGATGAATATGTTCAAAGTTTTCTTATTTTGTTGAAATTTGTTTCCATGTAGTACTGCTTATTGGAAGCAACAGAAGATATTTTTATGTTTCCAGAAGACAAATTAAGTACAATTTAAATTGAAAAAGTTTCACCCCCTGCTCTTAAAGCATTGTCTTTCCTTCTGGAGCATCTGTGAATAGTTTGATAAGTTTTTAATAGTTGTGTTTGAGTCCTTAAACTGTCATCAGTGTGAAAAGATGGATCTCAAAATCATACAGTCACCGTTGGAAAGGGTTCAAATATGCAAAAGATGCTGGAAAACTGAAGAATCTGCAGGACCTGGAGGATTTTTCTGAAGAACAGTGCTCAGTTAAACTGTTCAGATCAAACAAAGGACTCATGAACAACCATCACAAAATAAAAAAAAAAACAGTCGTAGATCATCCAGATAACTGCACAGTATTAAGAACCAAGGGTTCCAACTTCCCAGACTTTTGAGGGGGGGTTATTTTAATTTTATTTGTCTTGTGTAGTATATGTAAACATCTTTTGTGTAAATATCATACTCAGGAGATACTAGACTAAAAAATAACTGGCTTTTTGTATAATCTCTTTTATTTTGTTAACATTTTTCACAGATTCTGCTAGGGGTGCCCAAACTTTAGCATAAAACTGTAGTTTGTAGGTTGGAGGAGGACTGATGTTGAGTGCATAACCAATGTCATGTGTCTCACTGTGGCTACAACACTTGTGTTTGCAAAAATCAATTGCTGGACTGAGATTAAAGGGATAGATCACCAAAAAATAAAAATTCTGTTATAATGTACTTGCTTTCATTCAATTCCAACCTGGATGCTGATTTGTGGCCACGCTCACGCAGCAGATGTGAGAAGAGTTGCTTTTGAATGCTTTTGAATATCTTTGATATTACTTTAGACACTGTGTCTATGGTTATATCAGGTGATAGTCACAAATAGAAAACAGGTTTGACTTTGGTTATTTGTTCACTCAAGCCACTATTGTAAGCTGCTGTGTGAACAGGACATTTTGAAACTCTTACTGTATGTATGTTTTTCACTCTACTAGGCAACAAAATAACATATGTAAGTAGATATTTAGAAAACGTTATGTTTACATAGCTGTATCCGCCACATTCCAGCCAGAATTGCAGCACCCATTTAAGCAGCTAGCTGGCAATATTACATACTGCACCTTTAATTTGTATGATCCTGCCCACTTCTAAAACACAGCTTATTGCTGTCAATGAATCATGATATATTTACATAGCTGTTTCTCTGAAAAAATAATGCTATAGCCAGTAATTCTACTCTGAAATGTGTGTTCTGGGGCAGAATGCTTTTGTTTTTGCTGTTAGCTGTCAATCTTACATACTGCACCTTTAAGTTATTGACTGAATTTGCCATTTTGTACGACAAACAAACCAGACAGGACGTTGGTTGACTCTTGCAAAAATGTTGTGTATTGACATCTTTCATCGGTTAAAACCAGATACTGTCACGAATGAAACGTGAAGCGTGCGGATCCATTTGCAGACATTTATTAAACAAACTCACAACAATACAGACATGCAGGGTCGATCAACGGCGAACAGAGACATCAGAGGCAGAGACACAAGAATAATCCAAATCCGAAGCGAGAGTCAGGCGATGGGCGAACGTAATCCAACGGGCGAGGCTAGAACGAGAGTCCGGGGGCAGGCTTAGGTCGATAACGATAGACAGAACGAAATGCAGGGAACTCGGGGAAAGACGAATGGCTTGACAAAGGGATAACACGGGATACATCCAACAATGACGAGCGACTTCACACAATGCAAACGGTGCTTTTATACACATGAAAGGGGAGGAGGAAGGAGTGTCAGTTATGACAACAGACAAGGTGGGTGGAGACATGAGTTCATAATAAGAGTCCAGGGATGACAACGGAGACAAACGCACAATGAGTTGACACAGAGCTGGAGCGCCATCTAGCGGATCTCGCTGGCACCTCCAGCTGGATAGTTACAGATACCTTCTGATGTTCATTCATATTTATTTTGTGCCATAACTAATAAAAAGGAAGAGTTAACCAGTTCCAAAATGACAGTGTGAAAGTAGCCAAAAGAAGCCATTTACTGACAATATGCTGTAGATGATGTCAATAGAGCTTAGATTTTGTTTAACATGTAATATGTCTTTTTGTTGGAGCATGTCCTTTTTAAAGCAAAGACTCTTTTAGCTTTATGTACTCGCTGACCCTGAATCTAAATTTAACCACTTTTAAGTGGTCGTGTTATATGTCATTTGTGAATCAAAGCCACATGTGAAAACAAATGACCAAAATACCATCAATTCCACTTTGTAACACTGCAATTAGAGAATCAGGTTGATGTGGGCTTTGAAGTATCACACAGCATTGTGCCATTCCTTACACACACACACACACACAGAGGCTCAAGCCTTTATCTGATCCAGACTGCAATTGGCCCTGAGCTTTGCAAGCCTCTGCAGTGAAGCCCTTGTTGATTTGACCCGCTTTAATTAAACTCCATACAGTTGTGCTATCTGCGCGTGTATTTTCGTTGAAGATTGCCTTGGAAATGAAATTTAGCTTGTTGAGTCTCATTGAATGCCCTGTCATCGAAGTGTAAACATCCACTGATAGCAGTTATTCCAGTTACTCTGCCAGAGAAGCTGCGTTTCACTGCGTCCTTGTGTGGATACAGTCAAAGATAGAGAAAAACATTATGGTGTCATTAGCAGAGCAGCTTTGAGATGTCAGGCCTCCGCTGATAAACACGAGCCAATGTAGAGCACAGCTGGATCTGAGGCCATTAAACTGAAGGAAAAGCACTGTTCTTTGTGTGGTAGCAGAAATGAGAGGGACTTCTGGGTCATTTTGTGTGGAGGAGCTGAAGAGAGATAGTAAATAGATGAATTAAGATGTTCTGTGCCCCCGGGTGAAAAAAGCCATTAACCCTTTGTGCAGGATTTCTGTAGTACTGGGGGTTTCCTTGTGATATTTGCAATGATTAAATTAATCTTGGATGCTGATTGGTCAAAACGGTCATGCTAAAATACTCACCACACCACTGCACAGCACCAGTTAAACAGTTGCTTTTATTTTGTAATGTTTATATTATTCTGAAATACACTGCCATTCAAAAGATTGGAATTTGGTATCATTTAGTGAATTTTTTTTTTTGAACAAAAAGCCTTTATTACCAAGACTACATTTATTTGATCAAAAATAGAGTAACAACAGTGATATTATGGAATATTATTACAGTGTAAAATATCAGTTTTCTATATTAATATATTTTACATATAATCCATTGATGTGATTGAAAATCACTTTAATATGCTGCATTGGTACTCAAAAACGTTGAAAACATCTTCATATTTTCATGTAAACTGTCAACAATTTGTTTCAGGATTCATTGATGAATAGAAAGTTAAATAGAACAGAATTAATTTTTTTAATATAAATCTTTTATAACCTTTTACTGTGACTTTTGGTTGATTTAGTGTATCCTTACTGAATAAAAGTATTAATTAAAAACTGTTGAATGTGCATAATATTATTTTGTAACAGTTTAATGTGTTTCCTTGTTATTTTTATTGTGTACGATAGTAAAAAAAAAAAGTTTAACAGTTTTTAATTAGGCATTGCTTTTATTATTGTGACCATAATTCATTTAAATGAAGATGCATATACTCTGTCAGCATAGTAATGGATCCTGATTCAATAGATATTTGACAGTATATGACTTTAACACAGCTGTTCTGCCATGGGCAGCGAGCACTGATACTGTCTGAGAAAATGGATCGCCCAGAAACTCTCCTAATGGCTTTCCTCAGTCACAGTACACCCCCACATTCAGGGACTGTCAGTCATCATTCAATGAATTTTGATTTCAGACATACATGGGCTGATGGTTTTGTGTATATTTGATATTTCTTTGGCAAAATTGGAAACAGTATTGAGGGCCTTTCTTCCATTAATGCTCGGTTCAGCAGAGACACAGCTCTCTACTGCCACCTAGAGCATTGTTGTTGCTGCTACAAGTATTCAAGTATTGAAGTCACTGATCAGAAAGAAGGAGGTGGGTAAACTATAGTGGTGAATAGACACAATCATAAATGTAATTTTTGTGTTCCCAGCTGCTCCAAAAGCTAAGGATAAAAATGATGTTTCTATTACTTAAAAAAAGGAAATTAATTGAGTGATAGACTACAGTGGTCAGAATATGTAACTTTACCAAATTTAAAATGTTAATAATGGTGGGAAAGGTTTATTATATATTATGGGCAAAATGTATGAATTTGAACAACGAAACCTAAAAAAAATAGCTAACATTTATATATTTTTTTATAAAATGTGTAACAATTTTAGAAACTGGTTTCATTACTAAAGCTGGTAAAACAGGAATTGTTTGTTTCATTTTGTTTTATTCAGCATTTTATGCCACTAATTTTCTGTGGGGTCTACAATATATGCTATTTTGATGTGATTAATATATTTTTTCATATTTAACAATGCCAAAAAAATGTATATGTTATAATGCCATACAAACTGTATGTATGGCATTATATGTATGTGCTTTAACATGACAGTTTTGATTGTGGTTTGCTTTTAAAAAATTCAAAATAAACACTAAGCCATGTTTTGTTATTGTCCCATGTTAATATATATTTATTTGTGCTTCTTTCAAATGCACCCATGTTTCATTCACTTCCTCTCTCGTCTCTCTGCTCTAGTGGTCATTATGGCGTCTGGTTTACTGGTTTACCCCTTCGGTCTCAACTCCAGCCTGGTCAAGTCTTTCTGCGGAGACTCGGACATCTACTACGCCGGGGAGTGTCAGATAGGATGGGGCTACATGCTGGCTATCGTAGGTGTCATGCTCACCCTCTTCCTGCCCTTTTTCGCCAAGTATGCCCCCAAGGAGCAGCTGTCACCCACCCCACTGCCCACCCTTTTATAGAGCACTAAAGACCACCACCTACAATATTCAACCTGCTCAGCCGTCATAAATAATTAGTAAAAGATCAAAGATTTGAGGTTGGACAGATTGCGAAGTCTCTGCATCATTTGCCGTGATTGGTAATAATGATGTCATGAAGATGATTTTACTCTGGAGCAGAACTGAAGACCCTTCATTCCTTCTATTCTCATTGTTTTTGTTTTTTAGTGTCTTCCTTAATTAATTCGATTAAGTCTTTTTTTGTAAACGTCAGCCTGCCAGGTGAAAAATGAGTTTATATGGATTTTGTTCTTTCCCTTATTTCTAATTTATTTTCAAGCTCTGTTCTTGATTGATGACCTCTAAGGACTAACTACTGAAAATGTCGGATAATGGACCATGGTGCAAATTAGTATTTTTGAAATTTTGTTTGCAAGGATCAAAACCAAAAATGGCAAATTAAGTGAAAATTTAGTACAAATTTTACTAGGTAAGCATGCAATGAAAGGATAACAAAAACAAATGGTAGGCCCTTCTTAAACGGACTACTTCTAATGAATCGAGTTCCTTGAGAGAAACTCAAACTCGGAAAGTTACTAGCACCTGATATTGTATCTATTCAAGGACCAACACTGTGGTTTAAGTAAACTGAAACATTTTTATTTCTGAATTTTCTTCATTTTGTTTCTCATAACTCTGTGTGGGCCATTAAGGAACTGTAATGACAGTATGGACCAGGCCGTTGCTTCAAACTGCCATGGATGGACCACAAGCATGGACTTTACTCAGCTGTATGTGAAAGTGAAATGATCCCACAAAGTAAAACCATTTGTTTTCCCAAACTGAGTCAACAGGATATGTTGAGAAGTCTCCTTACGTGTTCTTTACTGTAACACCTACTAGTACTGAATTATTCAGGATTACACAAATCAGGAGCAAGGCTGTTCTTAGTTAAAGTTGGGCTTAGTTAACACTGAGACACTACGTTCTGGAATATTCCAACTTTTAACCAACTTGTGCCTTTTGACCATTGCTAAGACTTAAGTACCTTTCATCAGGTAATCTACTTCTAAAACATTTTGTAAATGCTTTCTTGTTGGATTAACATTGTGTGATTATTTCTGTACGTTTCCATCTTTAATGATGATAGCTGAACGTTTTTAATGTTGGCGCCTCTTGCCAAGCTGACGGTTTTGTTTTGAAGGGGTTGCAAAAAAGAAGAAAACAATGAAAGCTAAATTAGCAAGTCATTGAACAAGACAGGAAGAGAATTCAGTCCTGATTTGTCATGACAGATTTATGTATTTCTGTGGGAAATTTGCTGTAACGATCAAATGAAGCTAATATGCTAATGCGTTTCCACTTGGCACAGCAATACGGTGAAGCTAAAGCTTCTACTTGGATCATTCCATATTGCACTTGGCTCACTTTTGCTGTTGTGTTGATCCATTTGTGTGTTATGTGTTTAAACTGGCTAAAACATTGGCACTCAGCTGCCCTCTTTCGTAGATTTAACACCAAATTCTCTTATGATATAGATGTGCTGACAGCGAAACAAACCCATTCCCCCCAAGATGTGTGTACTTGTAACTCTTATAAGGGTAGCTGAGGCTCAGAGGACAGAGCACAACTTTAAACTGGCATGAGATGTCAAATCTAACAGGCCCTTTAAATGTGTTTATGGAGGAGTACACTGGCATCCTCTTGACGGTGATGGCAACTTGCATTCTTGAGTTCTTGTATGTAAAGTCTGACCACTGGTAGATCTTAGATCTTGTAGATTAGTGCTGTGGGTTTCCCACTGTGTTTTGGTTGTAAATAATTCTGTAACATGGCATCCTGATGGTTGGTTCCCTTTTGAAAGATATATTTTGCAATGTTACCTCATCATTGTGTTTAACCTTTGAAATCTTTAACAAATTGCTGTTATGTGTTTCTTCTTTATAATAAAGCATTTCATAAACTTAGCAAATTGATGTCTTTTGAATGAAGATACCAACAAATCTTTCAAAAAGCAGCTTACAAATAGTTTTTAATGCAACAATATAATAATGTAGAATTTATAACTCAAATATGCACCAAATGTGAATAAATAAAATATATGATCACAAATTTGAATAAACTATGTATGCATAGTTTAATGGGAACTACATTTCTATGCATCTAAATTATAACTCAAGTATTTGCAGTATTTTTGAATTAATTTTAAATGACATTTTATACTTAAGATAAGATGAAAAGTAAAAATATTTTAAATGCGTATAAATTCAAATGATATTAATGCATCTAATTCATTGACCATTATAGGTCATTCTTTAACTACTTCACAACTAAACCAAAACTTAACAATAATAAGTCTGTGCTACTTTAATCTTTCTCCTGTTACTCACTCGATCCACCTCACATTTCACTGAGAGCTAGCACCACATCCCTCATTTTTGCATCTGACACTCTCACAGCTTCCAGGGCATTCCTTTGCTCTGACAGTGAAGCAGCTCGGACTGACACACAACTCAGTGTGTCTTTTTGCCTGTCGTAGTTTCCAACGCAGCGATGCACCTGACCTCTGATTAGTCTGGGCAATGTCTGATCCTGAAGAACAAATACACAGTGACTTAAACATTAAGGTTTATGTTGTCTCTACCACTGCCAACATCGCATAACAATAAGCAGTCATAATGGTCTACTCTATCTTACTTAAAAAATTAAAGTGCGCAATGAAAAATAAGTGGGTATCATAAACTAGAGTGAGCACCTTGTTTCTATAATTGTTTCTTCAGATCTGTATCTGTAATGTCATCTCTAATTTAAACCAAATACTTTATTCTAAAAATATATATATATTTCATACCTTTCAATGCTTATTTTCAGAATGACTAGAAACTAGTTTGATGATTAAAAACAGTATTCATTTTTTTTTTTTTTTTAATCTAATGTTTCCGTACAGATCCAAAACTTTTGGTATTGTATTTAATAAAAATAATATAAAGTGATATAATTGTAAAAAATCTATATTCTCAGACTCACATTTTCATAGTAAAGGCAGTGGACCACCTCTTTACCATCCCTCATGAGAAATTTCTTTGCTCCGTGTTCTCCAGCCGTAACTGCAGAGTCCAGAGTAGCTGTAAAGAGCGACAGGACTGTTAGACAGATTTAAATCAAGGGGGCCACATGTGTCATTGTATCCTCACCAAATATCTCAAACAGCATTGGTACTCTGTTCTTGTACTGGCTCCAGTGCTTCATCCCTTCAATAACAGCAGTAATAACATGCAGCGCTGTGTCATGAGGGGGTTTCTATCCGGCAGGAGAGAGTGTAAATCAGAAATGTTAGCTGAACAAATAAAACAACATACTGTGAGGCAGAAAATATTTGATATTTTCGATATGTTAATATGTTTGTGATATGAATGGGGTGCTTATAGAAAGTGACACACACTTGCTGCTGAGAGGTGGTCTGGACACTTGAGGTGTCCATCTTTTCTTTTGTCCACATGGCACTGGCTGATTGTCCAACAGGTCTGAAGTTCCCCTTTCCACTGTAACTCTGAGCTCCATGGCCCTGAGTGCTTGCTGCGGCGGGGGTACACTGCTGGGGATGGTGCATCATTCTGGGGGAATTTGTCGGCCTGTTAAATGACTGTTGATTCTGGATGCAGCTGGACCATCTGGGCTGGCCATGTGAAATTGGACTGCTCCTTGGAAAACCACTATGAAGCTGGGATCCAACTACTGGCATAGAATCCTGCCTCACTGGAGGCTTCTGTTTCCCTGTCTGTGACCTGGAGGTAATATCGTGACAAATACAAAATGTAATATCACAAGGATAACTAACAATGTGCATAATGTGGTAAAACTTTAAAAACAAGTGGTTTTTATTTAACCTCAAAATATTATTCAGTATAAGTTAATATAAGTCAACTTCACTATGTACCTACGTTAGGTTAGGTTACACTTTACAACACCTTTTGATACATTTGTTACAGTATGTAATAATCCTTGAAAATAAATACTTATTAAAAATACAGCTGTTCATTGTTTTATATATATATGTTGAATTGAACATGAACTAAGATTAATAAATGATTTACAAATGTTTTCAATGTTAGTTTATGTTAACTAATCTAGATAACCCAAAACCGAACATTTTCTGAATATGTATTCATCCTGAGGCCAGGTTTCAATCATTGCTTCTGACCAAAATACAAGTACATAATTTGTAATAATGCTTCCTCCAGTTGGTGGAGGACTCTCAATCTGACAGCACCTATTCATTGAAAAAAAAAACTGGTGAGCAAGTAATGTAATGCGAAACTTCTGCCTGAGGATAAGTGCGTTTTTACCAAATTTCCAAACTATTCCTTTAAAGTGTTAAATAATTAAGAATCTTAAGGCTCAGGTCAGGAAGAAATAGTTTCTTTACAGTCTTCTTCAAGATCTTTCTGGTATGTAGTCATTATTTCTTAGCATATGTTAAGTACCAGACATAGGCAGGTTTTTTGGGGTGAGGTAAAGGTGCATATCCATGTCCCACCACACCAGGTGCAGGAGCAGATCTCATGCTGGCTTGCTGGGATAAAAGGGAGGCTCCCTGGTTCCACTGACCTCTCTGACCCAAAGCTAAAGAGAATGGGTTATATTTTATAAATCATAATAATGAAAATTACATTATAAAAAGATGTGACACATGCAGATTTTCATACCTTTCAAAACGTAACAATTTCCACAAAGCCTAATAAATCCAACTCGCAATATATTTTCAGCTTCATCCACAAAGATACAAGTACTTTCATATAAAGCTTAAATACATATTGTAAACTGATTGATAGTTAATATTGTTATGAGACGACGACAAAACTATCCTATTGCCCAACTCTAAACTGCACAATTAAGTTATATTAACTTCACAATTAAGTTTTTTACTCTGTATAAATGAATAAAAACAGTTAATTTAGATACTACTATATTGAAACAAAGTAACCTGACAAATAATTTCAGTGTGTTATAGTGTAAAATAATTACCATAATTATCTGTGAATATTTGAACATGAAATAAAGCGCTGAATCAGAATTTGGGAATACATACTGGGAAGAACAGAGGAGGAAGAGGAGGAGGTTTGTGTCTCATTGTAGTGGCTGGTAGTGAAGAGCTCACTTTCTGAGGGATTAGACGTCAAAGGCAGCCTGCTCCTTTTCCTTTGATTAAACAGAGGCACGGAGAGACAGCCTGCAGAAAGACAAAACTATGCTTTGATTTCAGGCTCCAGCAACCTGAATAAGACTTTAACTGAAGCTAAGTGTTGCATTAGCAGAGATAAGCAGTTCAATTATTTTGACAGATTACGCAGGGAGGTCCCTGAAAATAGTATCTATTTAATTGAAAGTAGTTAGCTCGATTATTTGGATAGTATATGGCAAATTTCGACTAATCCAAGTCTTATTATTTTCTGTTATGTATTTCCAACCAAGTAACACAAGTTATATAATAGACAGCAAATCCTACCTGCGGTTGGTCTCTGGGTTTCACTCCTCCACATCCCGACAAATCACTTCTCACACTGACTTATTGTGTAAAAGTGAAGCATTAATTCATTGTCATTATTCATTTACAATAATTCGTAAACTTTTATATGTATATCAGTTAGCATTTGCATTTGGGGTCTGCTTCTCTTGTTAAAAGTTGTGCTAATGTCCTTTTCTGTCTATTTTTGTTTTCACTTTATCAACTCAGCTCAAAATCGCAGATATTGTTGAAAAAATAAGTAAAAATAACTTTACTATGTAACTATGTAACGTAATGCTTAAGCTATTTTTTTATTTGCTAAATTGTTTTTGCTAATGGTAAAAGTTAATATGTGAATCAAACTGTGCTTACCAGTAACGTTACGAAATATCGTCAATGAAGTGAAAAGGTGTGAATTAGAAATGCTTACTCAGTAGTTTAAGGCGTGTCTGTGGTTTAACCTTATATTAATTCTAGCTGCGGTAAATTCGTTTTGGCGCGAGTGGCGCGTGCGATTATGAACTCTGAGTCATACAGCGAATCGGCTCTTTTGAACAATTCGGTTCGCAGAGCGGTTTTTTTCCCACGTAACGGGCCGGTTAGGTTTCACAGAGGGGGTTTAGCTTAAACCAGGACTAGGCCTTTATATTAAACGATAAAAACGATATGTCCGCAGGTTTTATTAAAAAATGCCTTGACAAAAAAAAAAAAAAAAATATATATATATATATATATATATATATATTTTATGACGGAACAATGGCACTGACACATTTTAAGAGGCAATAGTTAAGGCAATATATCTTCAGCTGAGACAGCTCAAACATTTAGTTTGGAACTAACCGCCTTTAAGTCTTGTCTGTGAAACCAGGGGCATATGTTTTAGGTCTTCGTGATTTTGCCAAGTAAGACACGATCAACATCAATATCTTTTGTTGATCCTGAATCAACATTACTGTTTAAGAATGTACTTATTCCAATCCCTACCCCTACCCAAAATGTATGCCTAAAATCAGTAAGAAATGATTAACTGATTAACAAGGGTGTAGAAGCGCCTAACCCTGATCATAACCCTAAAAAATTTCCAGAAAAAAATATTCCTCAATTCTGATTGGTTAATCAGAATGTTGTTCCAGGATCAGGAACATCTTGTACTTGGTGAAATCACACTCCCCTGACATTAATACTGCTATCTCATTTGTAAACAAGTAGGCTACTTAAAAGGAAAAAAATGGGACAAGTATACACCAAAATAAATGTTTTTAGAAAATTTTGAATACTAGCAGTTCTGGTGGCAATGTTATAAATTCATATAATATTTCGCAAATACAGAAAAAAGCTATATTTTTTTCAGAGCTGATTTCTGATGTCTGATTAGAATTAATAATTTTGCCTGGTTGAAAATGCACTAATTTTCCTCAATTCTAGTTGGCAGTAGACAATATGCAAACTTAGTTTAAGCTTAGCAAGCCTAATATAATGTCTTGACTAAATAAATAATCAGGTAAAAGGCCTTTTTTGTTTTCCATGTGAGTGTTAAAATTAATACTAAACGCACCATATTTTTTAAAATGTTTAATACACCACCAGTCAAAGGTTTTCAATGATTAATTTTTTTTATTTGGCTATTTTCAAAGAAGGTTCACAAAAGTTGCATTTATTTGAGCAGCAATTTATTTCTGAATTTTTAGCAGCTGTTACTTCAGTTTTCAGTGTCACATGATCCTTTAGAAATCATTCTAATATGCTGATATTAGTAAAAAAGGCATTACAACTGTCAAAATTTACTAATCAGTTCACTAATGTTTCAATGAGTTAATTTACCTCAGATATTAATGAAAAAAATGGCTAAATGAAATGGCTTGACCATCACGTAGTACACAATGTAGAGTGATTGGCTGGATTGTGAAAACTGCTCAAATCGCTCAATACTTCGCTCAGTTTATTTACTATTCATCAATATAAAGTACTCCTGGTAAACGGGGCAAAATTAATTACAGCATATTAAATGCATAAAAAATATCAACTGTCAATAGTTTAATCTCGGCCAACATTGTGTGTCTCTGTGGGTCGGTCGATACGGTAGACGAACTCAGCAGGCAGGAAGTATCCCAGGTACTCCACTGTGTTTGGGGTGGTGTCTATGTAGTAATGGCCCCCCTCACCATGGTGACTGAAGCCATGCGTATGCTCCACTCTCAGGTCAAGACCCTGTGAATTGGGAACAACAGAAATTAGCTGATATGAAATATTTAGAGAAGATGCACAATAATATTATCAGTGCAATGGAGGTATATCACTGTGGGTTAGTACTCACTGGGTCTCTGGACACCATGACAGTTTGAAAGATCAGTGGAGCACTGACTTCAAAATGCCTGAGCCAGTTATTGACGTCCTCATTGGTGTTTAGTGGGCAGGCGGAGAATTCACGCGGCTTAACGACAGAGCAGTTAAAAGATTACACTTCCATCACATCTAGGATTTTGAGGTTTAATCTTAGTTCAAGATGCTGCTTTACTCTATAGAGTTTATGAGTCACTGCTTTATAGGCCCTATAAAAGTCTATTTTCTAATTATGTTATATTTTGTTACCATAACATGGATCTTTGCCTTCCCCTTCTGTATGATGAAAGTTCCCCCCAAGGCCACGCTCTTCTCCCCATAATGTTCTTCCATGGTCTTTCTCATGCCGCTCACAAGACTGTCTTCTCCAGTCCTTCTGCAGGCTCTCACCTCAATGACCTGTAATGGAAGTTTTTCAAACCTTGTCACTGTTTGATAACCTTGTGAAAACTGCTAAATTAATAAAAAAAATACAAATGTTTTTTTTTTTTTTCAAGATATTGATTGTTTTACTCTGCACGGTGTATTCACACACAATTTTAAGCTCATAAAAAATTACATCAAAGAAAATGTATAATGATACATTCACGCTGGTGTTAGCATCGATGCTTGACGGACGGAGGGCATCTCTGAAGCTTGATGCTAAACAGCCAATCAAATTTTGTAATATGTAATATTATTATTACTGTTTTATGTAATAATTATTAAAAGTTCACTCCTGATCTCTGTTTCATCCAGTGCTCTGAACCAGTTCAAGGAACGAAAATGAAAAAAAATGACATTTACCTGGAACAAAAATGAAAACGAAAACCATTTTAATCATTCTGAATAGAAACGTTTATTTGAAATTGCAATTAACCGGTTAATAATGTTATTTTATCGTTCTCTTCATATATTAATTTGCAAGACAAAACAAAATGAATTTGAATTGTGTGTGCAAATGCAATGTGAAATGCCCGTGAAGCAGACATCATAAACCAGAGCCATTTCTCTGATGTGACTGAGCATGGACGCCTGCAGGACTTCTGGCAAGGAGGTACGAGGAGGGTAGGCTACGCACTTATCACAATCTTTTTGCAGCCAGTGGCAGTGAGTTCATCATAGACAATGTTTAAATAATTTAGACTTCTCAAATCATCACAATTTGCTAAAAATCTATAGATATAAAACAGTTCAAGGCAAGCACATCGCATGTTGGGATGGGTGCTGTTAGACGCCTAACAGAGGCGCCATTGTGATCACTTGCATATTATTCTTTCAGTAGAACAAGTATGCCATAATTTTTGCTCATAAAGGTGAAAGTCATATATAACTCGAACAAATGTATTGTTATAGTTTAAAATCTCATGAAAGTGAATATAGCATGGTTTTCTGTTTCCATTTTGCGTAATATTTATTGACTTTATTGACTAATAAATTCATAGACTGGTTCACACGAATACGGGACACACGGGCCTATAATTTACTGTTAAAATATTTGCGGGTCAGTCTGAGCGCTCATGGCACTTATCGATTGTTTTTAGATGGGTCGCCACAAAGAAAATAATATTCGTCAAAATTTCTTTGACAAATCGTCTGATAAATTGCTCTGTAAAACTGAAGGATGTGGGGAAAAAATGGGTGGGAATCATGACAGTAACCTGCAGAGGAACATTCAGCGTAAACATCCAATATGTTGATCCGACAAGCAATAAAAGATCAGCATCTACAGCAGATGGACAAATGACTCTGGATGCGATCGTAGTGAAAAAGCAGAAGAAAACACTGCATTATTTCACTTGCACGGCCATTTACCTCATAACTAAATTATTAAACAAGAAAATGTTTTATCAGCGCATTTTTAACTAATTTTACTCTAACTGGTTTACTTTCAGTTTTAAGACACATGATGTACAAATAACACAAACATGCTAATTGGTTTAATCATTTATATAATGTTATTATAATATTATTTAAAGACACACACACACACACACATACATACATATATATAAATTTTTTTCGGAACACATTGTTTAATGCTGAACAGAAACATTAAAATATCAATTCTTTTTTCATTTTTAAGCCCTGCTTTCGTCATTTATGGCCATTTCCAATGGAAATACTTCATGCAGTAACCAGAAATTACAGTATTGTGATGTATAGATCCGCAATTCTGTCAATGCAATACGAAAGTCTCTATGGTTCTCACCTTTCCAGGTTTGCCCTCACACGCATAGAGGTTGGCAAGGAGGCCGAAGTCACAGTCATGAAACCTGTCGCTGTATTTCTCCTGCAGACATTTTCCATCCTCTGGGTTGATCGATGAAAAATAACTGGCATTCACCGCAGATCTTCCTTCAGCTTCAGTCAGCACCAGAGGCATCAACTATGAAAAAACAGGACAGATACAACATTAACACAATAAACAGTGCATTTAAAAGTTTTGTAGTGAGATGACTTCTTTTTTGTTGATATAACAGTTTTGACTTTATACAGATACTTATTGCCATATGTGGCAATTTTCTTTTACTGATACAACTGCATTCACGCACTTAATTCATTTAGTTTTTTACAATTTCAGTTTAATTTCATAATTAAATTTAAATAATTAATTTAATTTCAAAAACATTTTAATGTGAAAAAAACTGAATGCTGCTTGTTTTAGCACACCTATACAGACTAGAGGTCGACCGATGTATCGGTTTTGCCGATTGATCGGCACCGATAGTTGATTCCCAGAACTATCGGTTATCGGCA
>JAUCMS010000095.1:17944987-17955678 GCA_032357445.1 Enteromius radiatus | reverse complement strand
ATTAATCGGTTATCGGCAAGTACGGACCAACCCAGCTATC
This sequence comes from Enteromius radiatus, assembly GCA_032357445.1. Lineage (NCBI taxonomy): Eukaryota > Metazoa > Chordata > Actinopteri > Cypriniformes > Cyprinidae > Enteromius > Enteromius radiatus. The sequence goes on along the minus strand of JAUCMS010000095.1, from coordinate 17,955,638 downwards.
GGTATCGGTAAAATTCAATATCGGTCGACCTCTAATACAGACCTCTCCATTCATCCCGACTGTCTTGCAGGAAACAGCACCAGCACCAAGAAAAAATCCCCCAGGCAGCTCCACCTCCTTAGACACAGTGTTCATGTTGTACACCTTGGGTAAAACTTGCATCGGTTAGTGTTACAAATGTGTTTATGACAGTAACATACACAGTTTATTAATGCACCTTGTCTGGTTTGGCCAGAGGAATCAGATAGGGTACGCCTCCCACATCAGTAATACGAGGTTTTCCACATAAACCTAATAAGACAGTAATGAGTGTTGCTTCAAGAGCCTGTAACACCTTCAAATACCATTGTATCAAATTCCATTTTAAATACTATTCATACTTACCTTTGACAGGAAACCCAAAAGGCTCTTGTGTAAGATCTGGACAGTCAGTGACAGACACTTTTACATCAGAAAAATTCTTATTGAGTCCTGATTGCAGCACTGTAACACAAACACACACACAGACATAAACAAATATATTAGTTACAATGAAGAAATGTAAGCCCAGCTGCAAACAACCCCTTGAGATATAGTTCAATTCCTGTAAGGACATTATTGACAGGGTAACTTAAAAGTGCTTCCAATTTTAGTTCATGTTTAGCTCTCAATTGTACAACATACTAGCATCTTTAGTACTGAATGCATTATTTCATTTATTTACTGTAACGTTAGTCGACAAAAAGTTAACATTATTTAATTTTGATAATTTCAACATTTTAAATGTTATTCATTTCTTTTTGTGTAAAAACTTTTTTGCGAACAAAATTACTAATAGAATTTTAGTTTCGTTTTTTAGAGAATTTTTATTTGAAGTCTTTAGGACCTTTAATATATTTCAGTATATGTTTTTTTATAACTTCTTGAATTAAAGGCAAATAAAAAATTACAAAGGTCTAAACCGTCCCTGTGAACTTTGGACTTATGTCCTTTCATTTGGGTTTCTCGAGTGCAATGAAATAGACTTGTCATGCTAACTTACAATGCTATAACCGTTTAAATGCACATATTAAAATAACATGCCGATTACCCTGACATAACTCCTCGAGGTTAGGCACGTGCAGCTGGAACTTCTCGATCTTGCCGGTGCTTGCCATCCTTCTCGGTGTGTATCGATCTGTCAGGCTACTGCATGCAGACAGATCACATGACGACGGGCTTCTCTTTCCGCTCTGAGCAGATCCAAAGGAGCGTGCAAACTCGTGAAAACGTTTTTACTGGCCATCCAGAAAGCGTCAACACGTATCCCGAGCATCGCTCCTCCTATCTCAATATAAACGAGCGAACGATGTTTGCCAGAACGTATTTTTAATACTTTATTATGGGACATGTCTCTTGGGATATCATGACATACACGGTATACATGTGATAAACAAGTTGCTACATTTTATATTAAGACTTTATTGTTTTGTTGTTAAGTAGTCCAGAATTTTTGAAAACTTTTAGCAATGGTCACCCCTTTGCAAGCCTATTTGCATGTTATATTATATTATATTACTTTGCATTTTTCATTGTTTCTATCGTGTCAACACCGACATGTGTTTGAAAGAAAGTGGAATATAATTTAATGAAACACCACAAAGTTAATTTGATTTAACGCCTTTAAAAGTTGTTTTGCCCTGCGTCCTAATGTGCATACTTTCTACCCTATCTGCTCTAAATAGTATTAACAATTAGATTCATGCTGCACATAGGGACGCAGGCTTGCTTTTAGATTAATGAAATGCGCAAACCGACCCAAACAGTAGTTGATGTATTTCCTGGGCGGAACTTGCGCCCGCTGAATGAAAACAACCGTCCACACTCCAGTCCGGTTGGTGGCGGTAATGCACCTAAAGTTGCTTTGTCAGCCGCCATAAAATGTTATTAGAAGAAGAAGACGAAGAAGACGTCCAGTTGGTGGCGATAAATGCACCAGCATGCTGGATTGCCATTCGCCAAAAACAGCTAAAGAAGAAGAAGAAGAAGAAGACGAAGAAGAAAACAACCGTGAAACACGTGTATATGTTTGACGCGGAGACAGCATTTCTTGACATGCTATTTAATTTTTCTTTTTGACAAGTAACTGTTACTTTTGTGTACGCACTTAATCAGTCATTGTTTCATCCACGGAGGCTGCGCAAGTCAGGCATTCGACATGTGTGATCATTCACGAAATTAGTGTATTAAATAAGCATGTCTCTCTGTAGCGAAGACTACACGACTCAGCTTGCGTCGCCGAGCACGGGGAATAATGTACCGGTTGTGGCGCACGTTGAAGATCTGATCGACATTGATTCACACTCGGAGCTCATCTTCGAAACTCCACCGCCTGATGTTGTTGACTCTATCAATGAGTGTTTTGAGCAGTTCACCAGTAACGTTACCGTGGAGAAAAGAAGTGATGCTACAGTCCACCAGTCTCATTCGGACAGGTAAACAAAAATTGTATTGGAAACTACACATGTCGTTGTGTTGCTTCTCTTTAAATATTTTGCCTTAGATACAACAGTGAGAGGCTAAACATACACTGGAATAAATTTAACCTAAGTTCATGTTTGTTTATTTTCCTTGGCACTCATTTGTGAAATTACACTGTAGCACAGACGTAAGAAAATATTTTTTAAAAATTATTAATAATTGAGTTTATGGTACTTAAAAAGATTTTAAGACCATTTCATGCCAATGTATAATCATAATATAACAACATGTATGAAAGTATAATCATAATATAATAACATAATAATGCAAGAAGGCCTACACACTTTCAATTGACCACAGACATTTAATTCTTAGACCATGGAAATTAAGTAACATAACAAAATATTACATACAAATAAAAAACTTGAATAAATAGTAAATACACATTTTCTTACAAGTAGAAAAGACAAATGCACAAAGAACCTTTGTGAAGATTCTTCCATTTACAGATCTTTTCTCTAAAACGTTAGGGTGCACACTATTGCTGAAAAACAGATCTCTGTATCCCTAAACGAGGCCATATCTGCAGATTTTATTTTATAGAAGTATTTAAAAAAATTTGGACTAGCACCACATGACCACACCACATTATGTACAAGAAGCTGCAAAAGACATAGGCATTTTTTTTTTAAAGTTATTGTGTTATTTTATAATGTATGTTTTTTAATGTAAATATAATGGGCAATATATTGTATCACCAAAAATTACTGAGGTCATGTACATAGCCTATATTCACGATAAATCAATATATTGATTATTGATATTCAATTATTGATATGTGGATTATTGATATATTGATATTCTTTATTTTCATTAAAAATATGGCATGCGTTTGCTTCAAGCAATGGTATAAATATCATTAAATGTAAATTGTGACGATCATAATTAATAATTGCCTTACAATTTCAAGAGAATAATCTACTATTATGATTTGTCATAATCGGGCAGCTCTATACATGGTTAATACAAATGGTTTATTGTTTCTCATGCTACAATATGAAGTCATTTGTGTTGTTTTAATGGACATATTAACATCATTTGGAATTATTTTAAAATTTTGATACATACATATATATATATATATATATATATATATATATATATATATATATATACCTTGCAGTTGAGTTGACATCTTCCTAATTTGCTCCTATTAATATGAGTACAACAATTCTAATAAAATTTAAAAAAAAAGAAATTTCCAAATCACAAAGTGCAGATTAATATTTTTGAGAAGTGTTTTTGAGTTATTAGTTGAATCTTTGTGTAACCCTACCATAAAATAATCAAAAAAAAAAAAAGATTTGAAAACTCTGTGAATCAATAAGTTTCCAATAACCACAAATGTGATATAATTTTACTGAAGTCTTTCACTTTCTCTGCATTTCCCTGTGCAGGGATGAAAGCCTGTTTATAACACAGTCTAGGACTAAAGAAGTCCAAACTAAAAGACGGCTTAGATCATCTGAGAGACCAGAGTCCATCTCTGATGATTCTGGGAATGGGAGAGAGAATGAAGACACTGGAAATAGGAGAAATGGAGATCAGCAAGTGAAGTCCCCAATCACACCAAAAAAAGCTTTTTTTGCTCGAAGAGACAATTTTCCATTTCTTTCGAAATCACTCAGACGACAGAAAATACCCTTAAGGGAACACCAGATTTTAGAGGTAGGGCTTATTTATGTGTTATTAATTTGTTTTTCTGTTTCTTATGTTGTTTTATAATTTTATTTATTAACATGGAAATTGAAATAGTGCATGAATAGTAAATTAGCGTGTCCTGTCACTGGTTGTTGTGAACTTGTGATCATATATATACAGTGTGGTGGCCAAAATGATTAATTATTAAATTATCAATTATTAAAATTAATCCAATAAAGTTTTTGTTTGCACAAGTCTGACAACAGCCAGTGCTTCACACAGAGATTTGATCTCCTCATCATCCAGTCTGTCTGGAATCACATGAAGAACCAGAACAAACTGAGACAGACTCAATCCAGAAAGAACACGCAAAGCTGTTCTGAGCAGCTAGAGTTCTAATATATTTGGCCGCCACTGTACATAGATGCCTCATTAGCAGCTGATTCTTTGGCCCGTGCTGTACATAAGCTGCCCACTCTGTGGGAATTTGAATAGATTTTTAGCGCATTGAAATAAAATGCAAAAGGCTATTGTTAGTGTATTTCTTAAGTGTGCTTTGAATGATTTAAAAAGGATTTCAGTATTAGTACACTTTTATATTTATCCTCAATTTATTAATCATTAAATTGATTTCACTTAAAAATGAAATAGATAAGTGCAGTTCCCCAACTGTGCTATTTAAGTACATGTAATATAAATACAGTTACTGTAGTTACTGTGCTAACAGATCACTTTAAGTATGTAATGGAAGTGTACTGAAATAAAGTGTATTTTACAGCTCTTTTTCTCGCCTGGCACAACAAGACAAATATGTTAGCTAGCAAAACATTAAAAGTTACCATACTTTAAAAATCTCTCATATTGAGTTAACACTTTTAAAAGCATAAACAACCACATTGTCACATGTTATCTAATTTCTTCAGGAAATTAAATCTGTTTTAATTAATTTTGATGGTTAGGGTTTCTACTGATGACACGTTGACTGTTCAGAGATGCCAGACTTGTGGACAGGTCTGAAGTAGTCGAATGAGTCCTCTACATCTGCATTTCTATGCTATAACATGTTATTACATGTGTTTTAAAAATGTATATTTGTTTTCTAGAACTCAGAAATGGGAGGGTTCTTAAAATGCATATGGAAAGTTGAGAATAATTGTGTAAAGACAGAAAGAGCAATCAGTCCATCTCTGCTGGAGTCTGAGTAAGTTCTAATTACAAACAAAACAAATATAACTTTAAACAGAATATAACAGCTTTTCATGATGAATGATCTTCAATTTCAGACTAAGTGATAGCTCTGAGGGGGACGACGACAACAGTGATCATGAAGTCACACAAGTGGTATGTAATTATAAAGACATAGTACACATAATGATTTTGTTTTATAATAAGTCGTTATCAGTTTCATATTTTCTATAAGAAATATTTCTACTGTAACACTTACTTGTGTTCGTGTAAAAGAAATTTTACTAATTAGTCAATGTAAAATTTTTAATTTTAATAGTATAATACCAATGTGTTTTATTTCTGAAGTCATGCTCACCTAATCTATTGATTTATTGATTTATTTATTTATTCCCCCCCCCCCAGGATAGAATTATTTTTGTTCAAGGTTACTGGAGAAGAAACAACCAACAATGGCTTCCACAATCCTTCTTGGAGATGAGGAATGAAACACAGGCAAGATCTTCTGTTAAACAATCAAAATACCATCTCAGATCTTCCAAAAGTAGAGATGCAGCCGGGACATTATCAGAATCGTCTGCTGACTCTGTCTTGACAGAGCAGGAAAAACAATGTGAGACGCATGTAGTTTTAACGGCATGTTCAAATGCTAAACACTTGTTCACCAGTAAACAAAAAAAGAAGAAAAAGCACAAATTAAAAGCACAAGTGTCTGGTGCAGATACTCATAGTGCAAACAATGTTCATTCTGCTGAGATGGATCAGTTCAGTGAGTCACAAACTACTGAGAAAAGAACAAAAAAGAAGAGAAAAGACAAACAGAAAACAAAGATGGCACATCAACAACCTGAGCATATACATACATCAGAGAAAGTCTCAGGATTAAAATCAGACAGAAAGAAAAATAAGAGTGTCAGTGAAGAATCTCAGTATGAATCTGTTGATTTTGCCCTGGATGTAAATTCAGATTCTGTCCACTTGCATGAAGATCATTTATCTGTAATTGAAGACGGACAGATAAACTCTGTGAAGGCAGTTACAGAACAAGCACTGGACCATGAGGATGACCTGACCTCTGACAATAAACTGCCCAACAAAAGCAGTTATTTGTTGCCACCCCAAGGGGGAGACATTTCTGTACAGGATGATATTCAACAGACTGACAGTGACTTCGGCTCAGAGGATTTATTCAGGCAATTGAACAGTCAGGAACTTGAGGGTAATCAAATTCACAAAACAGCATCTATTACAGCAAATATGGAGAAGAGTGATGAAGACAGTGATGTGACCCAAATAGAGACAGAAGGGCAGTTTGTGTCCATATTTGGACCAGGAACACCAAGATGGTGTGATGGTGACCGGCATGCGTATGAGAACACTGATAGTGACGAAACTCAAATAGAGACTGAAGGAAAATCTATGTCTGTGTTTGGGCCAGGAACACCAAACAAACAGTTTACAAGTCAAGACATGAGTAGTACCAAAAACCCTGAATCCCAAAAGACAGACCGGACTCCTGTTGGCCTAAATAAAAAGAGAACAACAGTGTCAAGTTCTCATAAGGACTCTGATGGTACAGATGTACAGGAGACTTTGAATGTGCAACCATCATCCAAACATTTACCACTAGCTGGTGAACCATTAGAGGAAACTTACTCAATTTCATCAGAGCGTCTCAGCTTGAGTAAACGAAGGGCTATGGAGGAGATGGAAACAAATCCTCAGGAAACTCCTTTGTTTAAAAATGGTGGACTGAGCTTTATTAAAAGAAAAAGAAAGATCAAGGAGAAATTGGGTGCAACAAATTTCATACAGTGTGATTTAAATGTAGATGTGAGCTCTGAATCGCCAGTTGATGACATTACTGGAGTAAAAACAGCACCCAGAGAGAGCAAGAAAAATGGAGTAACGAATGAAGTGCAAAGGGAAGCATCTGTTTTACATTTGGAGGAGACATCAGAGAACTTGGAGGAAAGTGTGGCAGATAACAGTGCTATCACAAAGGTTAAGAGGATAAAGAAGAAAAAGTACAAATTAAAAGAACGTGAGGATGTAGAGCCAAGTGTAGAAAATCAGACCATTCAGTTAAGTGAGTCACAAACTGGTGAAATAATATCCAAAATAACTAAAAAGAAGAAAAGAAAAAGCATCCCATCGGATCAAACTTTGGACACTGATAGACCTGCAGAGTTGAGAGTAAATGATCAATCCAGTGAAGTTCCAGAGGTGAATGAGTGTATACAGACATCAGAGGAAATCACAGGGTGTCTAATGACTAATGTAACTACATTAAAACCAAAGAAGAAGAAAAAGAAAAAAAGAGATGAGACTGAAAAATCTGTTCATCTGGGTGTGAGCTCTAGGTCTCAGTTTGATCATGTTGATGGAGTGGTTGAACAACAGGTCATTGAAGAAAGGCCATTCGATTACAACAAAGCTAAACATTTAGATGGTAATGCACCACTTACTTTAAAGACTGCTAAATGCAAAAAGAAAGGTCAAAATGCCAGTTCTATAAGTGATGACATTATTGGACAAAAAAAACAAGCCTCAGGCTCACAGTCAGAAAGCGCAGAAGTAGTCTTGCAAAAGAAGACAAAGAAAAAGCAGAAATTAAAAGAGCAAAAGAATGCAGAACTTGCTTTAGATATTGTGGACAGTGTGCATTTGTTTCAACAAAGTGAGTCACCAACTACAGACTCGCCATCCAGAAAAACAAAAAAGAAGAGAGCAAACAAAGACAGGGAAAGGAAAACAGACAGCTCGTCAAATGAAATTTTTGATCAGATGTGTGATAGACCTTTAGAAATGAGAAGAGAAAATGTGATTCACTCCAAGATCAATCAGTTTGAACATTTACAAACTTCAGAAGAAATTACAAGATGTTCTTCACCCAGTGTAACTAAATTAAGCTCAGGGAAGAAAGAGAAGAAAAAAAAGGACAGAAGTGAGAAACATCAGTATGATTCTGTTGACGTGAATATAGATGCGTCTCAGCTTGATGTTGTCTCTGGGCTGATGGGACAAAAGATGATTGAAAGAAGGCCAGGCATGGGCAGTGCAGTGGAAGGGAATGCAGAACATATGTTAAAGGTGGCCAAACGCAAGAAGAAAAGTCAGAATACAAGTTCTCCATTTCAAGCTGATGATATCATTGGGATGGAAAACACTGTGTCAGACTTGCAGTCAGAAAACATGGTAGAACATGTAGAAGCCAGTAAACAGAAAAAGAAGAAGAAAAAGCACAAATTATTAAAAGGGCAAGAGGAAGCAGAGTCTGGTGCAGACAATGTTCATTCAGGTGAGATGGATCAGTTCAGTGAGTCACAGACTACTGAGAAAAGAACAAAAAAGAAGAGAAAAGACAAAGGGAGGACAAAGACAGCACATCTAGAGGACAATAGTGGTAGGGAGATCTTGTCAAATGAAACTTGTGAACCTCCTGAGACCGAACTACCTGAACATGCATCAGAGAAAATCTCAGGATTAAAATCAGAGAGAAAGAGAAAGAAAAAGAAAAAGAAGAATGCCAGTGAAGAATCTCAGTATGTTTCTCAGTTTGACGATGTCACTGATAGATCAACTCCTAAAGAGACAGTAGAGGAAAGACAAGAAAGTGATATTCTTGAACACACACAAGCTGAATTAAAGGACACTAAACGCAAAAAGAAGAGGAAACGACCAAGTCTGTCTGTAAATAATGGTTCTGAGTTCAGCTCTTCTGATGTACAAATGCAGGAAACTGTTGCACCTGAGAGGAAGAGGAAGAAAAAAAACCCTGATCATGTCACAAATGGAGGAGGTGAATTGATTGTGGAAAGTTCTGATCGTACAATGCTGTTTAAAAAGTCTCAGAGACCCATGTTGAATCCACTAGAGTCAATTACGAAGAAGTCTAAAAAAAAAAAAATACAAATAACATGGAACTGAATGAAAGCGTAAATCACATACCAGGTGATAGTGTTCAACCAGAAACCATACAGACGGCCAGGACTCACTCAATCATACAACACAACATTATTATCTCACTGGGAGATTCTGCAGAAATTAGAAGGAAAAAAAAGAAGAGGAAGAAGGACACTGCAAATAATATCACGGAAACCTCCATGTCTTTGAACACTGACTCAGCTGCAGCTGTAAAAGGAGAAGACGCACCCAAAACACCTGAAAAACGAGGCACAGAGGGTTTTGTTCATTCACACAGAAAACATGATACACATGAAGAGAATCACTCAAAGGAGGGATCTGGGGCAAGATTATCATCTGTGTCTGAGATTGATGATGTCATGTTGCAAAAAAGTGGAGGAAAATGTATTTGTACTTTAAAAATTCAGAATTTTTATCTTTGGGTGAACTATTCCTTTTAATAGCTAAAACTCTTCAGTCCACAATAGAAAAGTATTCAGAAGATATCATTTTCACACAATAATAAGAGGAGTAGGAAAACTGTTCAAAAGAAAAAGAGAAATCTTTTTTTCTAAATCTGTGACTAAATTTATTTTAAAAAATTGTTATGTTAAACACAAACACCTGTACATTATTATTGTTACTTGTTTTGTAGATCTGTAGATCATGAAGATTCAAGTGACAACAGATTTATTTTTAATAATCAAATTTTTTTTTATTTTTTTGTACAGCCAAATTATACAATCTCTTCTAGGGCACTGTATAATGTTTATTGTATATTTATATAGAGGCAAAGTATTTGGTCAGTAGAATTCTGACCTACTTCATATATTTGCATTATGGACGCTTTGTTACCCTGCTTCAGAGAAATAAAACAATGGGTTGCCCATCTTTACTGACCTGATCCTTTTTTTTTCTTTATCAAGAGTTAAATCTTAATCGCTGAAAAAAATATTATCGTTTATGTGTGTATACTTTTAAATTCATTTTGCTGGATGTTGACAGATGTTTTAGTTAACTATCTATCTATTGTTTGTCATTTATCAGAATAACTTGTGTTTCAACAAAGTAGGCCAAGTCATACATATTATATGACCATTTTAATTGGGGTAATTATATATATATATATATATATATATATATATATATATAGTGCCTACAGAAAGTATTCAAACCCCCTTAAATTTTTCACTCTTTGTTATATAGCAGCCATTTGCTAAAATCATTTGTTCATTCTTTTCCTTGTTAATGTACACACAGCACACCATATTGAAAACAGAATTGCTGACATTTTTGCAGATGTATTAAAAAAGAAAAACTGAAATATCACATGGTCCTAAGTATTCAAACCCTTTGCTGTGACACTCATATATTTAACTCAGGTGCTGTCCATTTCTTCTGATCATCCTTGAGATGGTTC
>JAUCMS010000095.1:17928829-17944887 GCA_032357445.1 Enteromius radiatus | reverse complement strand
ACGCATATATTATGTAAAGAAAAACTTTTATTTTGGATGCGATTAATCGCGATTAATCGTTTGACAGCTCTAGTTTAGATTTTAAAACCCAAAAAAAGTACACCCATCCATCATAAAAAGAGCTCCACATGGCTCCAGGGGGTTACCATACTTAAAGTATGAATTTTTATAAGAAAAATATCCATATATTTCCAACATTATAAAACAATCCTAATTCTGCTAATGGTGTCAAGACACACTTACATTCAATCTAATTAGTATGCATTGAATGTATCCACTTATCCGTCAAACTATCCATAGGAGCTGACCAGGTCACAAACAGGCACCCACATTAAGCTGTTTTGAACATACCAAAGTCAAAAGGTCACAGTTGTAAAGTCATTCATTTATAAGATCTAAAACCTTCACGTTAACGTTGTTGCAGCACCTGCAGCACTCCATGCATCATAATTACACTGAGTGATGCAATGTCATGGGGAACTTGAAGTTTGAAGGGCTTTTAATTAGAAGGATTTAATTATCCTGATTACAGGAGTACAAAACACATCAGGCAATCAAGGGGAAAATGACAGTTAACATATTAAGTTTGTGACAGCCTGAGGTTAAAAAGAATTCTGCAAACTTAAGCTAGTTCACCTCAAAACAAAACCTAACAGAACTACCAATAAAGTATAGACATTGTTCAGAAAAACATGAGAACTACATGTTTCAAAATCAAAACAGGACATGGGTGTTTTATATAAATATATTTTTGAAACGTTTCACTGGCATTTTCAACATTTATGTGTGCAGCACTGCTTTGTATAGGCTACAGCCAGTACCGAGGAAGCTGCTGTTTCTGCCGCTACAAAAGGGCCTCCTGCTGGCAGAAAATCAATTTGTATTTTCAATAAGACCATCTCCAGAAACGTGCTTTTGTTGTTGCTCACTCTTTTTTCAGTTGTTTTTTTTTTTGCTGCAACTCTGGGCACTCTTCATATTCTTTTTTGAGCACTTTTGTTTCAATCTATAAGAAAATTAGTCTTATGTTTATTTGTTTGTTTGTATTCACTTTTTATTTCTAAAATATGATATAACTTTACAGGAGGAGGTTTCATAGCCATGGCAAATTCATATTCAATATTCTCTTAGCAATTTTGAGGATTTTTAAAAATGTGTTCATCACTATCAGAATTGTAACATACCGGCTAAAACCAAGAAATGTTGGCCATATTGTGCAGCCCTAAAATTAACCAAACAAAAATCCCAAACTAAAGCAAAGAACAAACAAAAACACAAAACATAAATCAAGCAAACTACAGGAAAAAACAAAGCATAGCAAAACAAAAGCAAAAAATTGTCATAGTAGGTGGGTGGCTGGGTGACGTAGTCAGCTAATCCTTTTTTAATGACTAGTTTCAGCAAAGGCTAAATTTTAACCTTTTAGTGAGTGTTTATGAGGAGTACAGGAAGAACCTGTAACGTTTGACTTCACTTTTGTACTTCCTGGGAAACATGAAGAAAAATAGAGGGCTATAGAGCAAGTGGGCATGTCAGCAATGTTCCTCTCATAGAATGCAGTGCTGTCGTCTGTCAATGCAGATCGGTCATTACAGACAGACCTCAGAGAACTCTGATGATGTAAGATACATAGTTCACGACTCAGATATGTCTTTTTAACCATGCTCAAATACCACCAGGTTCAAAAATGGACTTTTCAAGTGGTGTTAGGTCAGGAAAACACACAAAACAAGAATACTGGCTGCCATTTAATTTGCCAAATGTAACCATATTGATTTAGAAAGATCAAGTCCGTGAACGGCACTGGCTTGACATGCAGTAATGATTAAGGGGTCACTGGCTGACAGCTCTTCCACAGGCAGCATTTAACATGGTCATGAATTCCATTCAAAAGATCCGAACATCATCCAGTGAACCAAGTGTAATGGAAAGTTTGCAATTCTAATAAGAGTGAATACATCTCCACACGGTTCTCAGGGGAAAGGCAGAGTTGTTTTAGCATGTTGTGAGTATCTTTCTGACAGCAGCTGTAGACACACAGGCTGTGTGAATTAAATTACATAAATTATCTGGAGCGGAGGTGTTTTTCATGTGAAGGCAGAGAGATTGTGTTTGTATCGTCTCTCGTTCGCTGTATACAGGAAAGAACACCCATTAAATCAGTGTCTATACAACACGAGTATACCTATTTTCCGTCTCTACAGATTACTGACGTGAATCAATTTTGCTCAGCCATGAAATCTCGTTTCATATCAGCCTGGCAGCAAACGCAGACATGTCAATCAATCTCTGGCAGTATGAGAGATGAGGGAGCGTGGGAGCAATGGATGAATGGATGGATGGATGGAGAACAGAAGTCCTTCAGAAGTCCTTAAGCAGAGTCAGTCAAACTGTAAACTTCAAAATTTCCTGTTGATTGTGTTTCCTGAAGCTGTTTAACTGACAATGTTTACTGTACAACCACTTTAAAAGTGACAAAGCCTGAATATGCATTGTTCCACACTATATTCAAATAGTCACTTATAAATCTCATTATTAAAACAAGCCTAAAATGTGACAACACCAAAGAAAAGACAGCGCTTGTTTGGATGTGTGTGTGATTATGAGAGAGAGAGGGAAAATGAATTCTTTAAATGTGAAAGGGAGGTGGGAGAATACCTATATTTGCATATCCAGAAAGAAATACCAGATCTCGCAAGGCAGAAGTTTGGAAGCTCTGCATAAACAAAATAACACACCAGAGCTGCTTTACCACTGATGAGGAAGAAAAGAGTGGAAGAAGAATGAGAATGAGAATAAAAAGAGGAGGAGGAGGAGAATGTGGATGACATGAATGAGACGATGAAAAGTAAGGAGGAGGAAGAGAAGATGATTAAAAATAATAAGGATAATAAGAAGAATGAGAAGGATGAAGAGGATATGAAGAACAGTAAAGAAGATGATAATGAAGAATAAAAATTAAGATAAGAAAAAAGACAAACATAAAAAAAAAGGCATGAATAAATATAGAGGGGGGTGTGAGCTATAATCGTGCCATTGGGGATCTCTGACATTGATCAGCAGTCTTCAAAGCAGATTAGTCTGGTCTGGAAAGATGCCATCTATAGAACATGAGCCTGTGGCTCTGATATTAACTTAACAGTGTGAAGACAAAGACTGTGATCTCCCATCAAAGCTTCTATTAGAGAGAGCCTCAAAGTTCAAAGCTGAAATTATGATTTTGACCTGGTGGACAATAATACTTTCTGAAGGAGTGACCCAAGCCAACATAGAGACTTGTGTGATGTATTCTTTTTAGCTTCTACTATTTAATCACCAAGAATACCCTCTGACTAATGACTGAAATGTGCAAGTCTGGAAACACCTGAAAGGCTGAAAGTGATTGGGAGGTACAAGGGGAGAGAGGAGAACCCCTGTGGTGAGGTTGCTCTTCATGTCCATCCCTCCTCTCATCCTCCTAACCCCCACCACCCCTTTCCCCTCTCTTCTCTTTACTGGCCTGAATGCTTAATCACGCCTCGTCTCCCCGGTGGGGTAAAAAGAGGCCAGAGGTCCTATTGGCTGAGCCGTCTGGTGTGTGGTCTGTGATGCTGTGCTCTGATTGGTTAACAATCCGAGGGCAGAGTTAAGAGGTCCCCAGTTACCAGCCGAGAAGGGCAGGGCATGTCTTCAACTATGACAATACACATACACACACACCTACTCCTCGGTGGACAAAGAACCACAAGGCATACGAGTCAGGGCTCAGAGATCAAATTATGCATACAAATAACATACATTTAATGCTTAAACATTAAATTCACATTTTAAGCTCAGAACTGAAATTTAAAAAAAGAAAAAACACTTGTACACTTGTTGTGGATTTGTAGTTCCCAGCATGCTTGGTAGAGGACTGGATGGGGACAATGAATATCATTAAAATTAGTGTTTTATATTGTTTGTGGGTTTTTGTTGTTGTTTTTGCATGTGTTTATGGTACGAGTTCTAATGGTCGGACTGGGTGAATTGGTAATATATTGTGCAGAGGGCTGCATGATATATAATATTTCAAATTACTGAAATATCCAGCAAATGTACAAATTGTGATATGCTTATCACAGTGGCATGCAATAAATGATTATGTGTGTGTTCCTGGATGTTCTTAATACTAAGATTTTTAGACTGATCAATATTATGCAGCTTTAATTATGGTAATGGCATAAAAGTGTCAATCGATAAAGATTTTGCTATATCATATATATTGCGATGTGTAAATAACTGCTACTTCTCAAAACATTTGACAAAATAATATCCTTGAATGATCCATTGAGATCCCTTTGGAGTCCAGTATATAGAGAAAAATCCTGTAATGTTTCCTCAAAAACCTTAATTTCTTTTCAACTGAAGAAAAAAAGACAAACTGAATGACATGGAGGTGAGTAAATTTAAAATGATCCAGAATGTTTTATTCTAGAAGTGAACAAATTCTTTAGGATCTTCATTGCAGTGACACTTGTTGATATCAAGCTAAACATCTAGCCTTCTGTGGTTTCATGATTCCCAGAAAGCAAACAGGTGCCTGGAGCTGTTGCACTCACTGGGACGTGACCTGAACAGGAAACTAAGGGGGAACTACAGAACCACTAACATCAAATAAGTGCAGCACTATGTAAGAGCAAAAGAGTGGCTCTATTCAGAACAGCTCTTAAATTGCTGTAATGGTTTCTTTCCTCTCTTTCACTCTCTGTGCCTTAGAAGTCATTAGACTAACTTCATTCATTGCTTATAAATAATTAATTAAAAGCTGTATAATGAAAGTGTATGGGGATACAAAATGACAAAAAGGGCAATAAAACTAACATAAAAATGGAAATAGAATTTGTATGCAACATTTAAAGTATTGTGAAGCAAATTTAACCTAACCTAATCTCACTATACAACTCCAAGTTTTGTCTTGCAACTTTACTCACATTATTTAACTACAGAGCCTTACTGAAGACCTCATCAGGCATCAAGAGAGCCACACTAGAGCCATTGAGCTCACACTAGCCAAACATCACACTCAAGCTCCTCTCCTAAAAACTGTTCTTAGACCATGTGACTGGAGATGATGTGTCTTGTTCTTGTGCAGTGTAAGTGAGTTCCAGAACAGCAGCTCACTCCCTGCTTCAACAACCCCCTTTACAGCTCTACAGAAAACCCAGGAAAGCTATCTCTCATAAAGACTTCACTGCCCACAGGCATCCAGGAGAACAGAGCTCAAACAAAATGAAGGCTGACAAGGCCACAGCACACAAACTAAACACAGAAACAGCCTCAATAAATAAATGAAAAGAAAATTCTGTATTGAAAACCAAATACTGCAATTATGGAGATCTATGGGCGCAACTGCATTGTTGGAAATGTTACTTGAGCAGCAAATTAGCCTACTAGAATGATTTCTGAAGGATCATGTGACACTGAAGCCTGCAGTAATGCCTGCTTGAAATTAAGATTTGCATCACAGGAAACAAAATTAGAATGAATTAGAAAATGGTTGTATTAAAGAAACACTCCATTCCCCCAGAGTTCTTAAGTTTTACCGTTTTGGAATCTATTCAGCTGTTCTCCAGGTCTGGTGATAGCACTTTTAGCATAGCTTAGCATAGATCATTGAATCTGAATAGATCAGAAGCATTTTGACTCAAAATGATCAAAGAGTTTGGATATTTGTTCTATTTAACACTTTAAGCTATGCTAAAAGTGCTAAAAAGCATGTTCAAAAATGAAATGTCAAAAAAACAAATCACAACAAACCCAAACGTTTGACTAGTTGAGTATATTTAATCCAGAGTATTTCACCAAAAATAACAAAACAGTTAACAATTGAAAGACCTGCCAGATGTTATTATAAATTATTCAATTGGTTCTTCTGTGAAAGCATGTGCTGCTGTATTCAATGTGGGACATTTACATATGGTTCTAATAAACATCATCAACAAATTATTATTATTATTATTATTAATGAAAGCAATGTACTATGGCCTCAAATCTTCTTTTAGACCCCTGACCCCTGCACACCTCTCAAATCACTGTGGAGAGCCTCTCCAGTCAGCAGGATTACACAGACTCTAGTGCTCATCCACAGACTTGACATCCAGCTTTAGTAGTGCACTTGTGCTCTTGTCTAGCTGCTTTAGTAAATGCCACTTGCACAGTATGTGCACTTTCTACTAAGCTGGTTTGCTGAGAAAACATGCGTAAATGTCAATGTCCCTTCTAGTAGTAGGTATGTCTCTCTCAATCTCACTCTCTCTCTCTCTCTCTTATGTAACAGAGCTCTTCTGATGCTCATGTACAGTCACATGTGCTCAGTATTGCAGTGTGCCTCTGAAACTAAATGACACAAAGGGGATTATTGTGGAATACAGGATGATAAAGGTAGTTGTATGAAACAATTTACACGGCAGAGTCTTGCTAAGATTATTATAGGAGACTGAATGACATAAAATCATGTGTCTTATTGATAAGAGGTGTGCTAGTGCTTTCAAACAAATTCGCAATTTCACCGACAAGAGACTAGAACACTTAAGGTACATCACATTAGAGTAAACTGTCGAATGCCACACTACACTGCAATGCATTTAGACTCACATTTCCTTCATAAAGTGCTTTTCGAAAATTAAAAATTTCCTTGATAACAAAAGAAAAAATTCCCCCAGAGAGAATGAAAATGTAGATGAGTGTATCAGTCAGTAACTGTATCTTACAACAACACGACTAAAGCCCTACAGAGTGCTCAACTCACTCCAGATAACACATAAAACCAATATGGTAGAGGAAAGACTCTTAAGGAGAGGATTTGAGTGTGAGAATGTGTGTGTGTGTGTGTGTGTGTGTTGAATCTGACACACAACAGGACTTCAAAAAAAGATGCAGAAATACATGAAGTGACAAGACGAGGGAATATCTTGGTGAGAGAGAATAATCCCACGAGACGCATGTTCTACCAGCCTGATTCAGTCTAACAAAGAGAGAGTTTGACCACAGCTGCTGGACCTGAACACACACACTCCACATCAATGTCTGACTAAGTTTACTGCCTCTCAACCACTCTGAACAGAGGAAACCATGACAACCAGGCAGATAAAGAGTGTAGAGGAGGCAGGAGATGATATCAGCGAGGCAAATGGAGAAAATGTTGTGAGGAGGTGGAAGAGAGATCAGCTGAATATATGGCTTTAATAACTAGAATGAATCCATTTACATTCCAGAGACAGATCTGAAATAAACAGATAAACAAACGGATGAAGAGATACATAAATGCAATGATGACTAATGTGATTTAGTTTTACGCCTTCGTGAGAAAAAAAATCTGGCAACGTGAATTCCCCATTGGCATGTTTTGAAAAATACAATTACAGTATATTTGCTGCTGTTAATATACTCTCACTAATATTGATATTAGCCTCTATGGAAACATCATGTCACTTGAAATGTACATCCTTTATTAAGCAAGGAAGCCTTTTAATGTTTAATAACGCCCATAAATTATTAAATGGCTGTACTTTTTTCTTTTTCAACAAGGCAGTAGCAGCACTGTACAAGAAAGGCTCAAACAATAAAAACAGAATCAGTAAAAGCGAATCCAAAAACACTGTTATTACCGTTTCAAAGCAGTTAATGAGGCTAGTTAGTGTATGTTAATGAGTGCTGGGGTAATTTGTTAAAGAGCTCATGACTGACAGAGACTGAGGAGGGCTTTGATTTGGGTTTGTGTTTTTAATGGTCTCTTCACCAGCAAGGCCATCAAAACCAGACAAAAGCTGAACGCATCCTGCTGAAGAGATGTTTTACCCCTGTGAGGTAATTTAGCTCTGAAAATATCTACATATCAGAGGCTGAACTCTCTTAATCCTCACTTGCTCTTTTGTTCTCTTGAAATCTTCCTATCTCTGCATTTCAGTTGAATGTAGTGTAGCTAGTAATTTAATATTTCATATTTGCAATAATTATTTAATGTAGTAATTTACTAGGTTGAACAGAACTGTGCATGTTTTCCACAGTAGAGAAATAAAACAAACATGCAAGTGGAATAAACAGGATTTTTTTACATGAACAGTTATAAAATAAATAAATTATATATATATATATATATATAAAATACATTAAAATAAATAAATATATTAACAAATACAAATACAGTTATATATTAAAAAAAATAAAAATGACAAATTAAATACTTTTAAATAATGGTTTGCATATATACACATCATACACACACACACACACATACATATATATATACACAGTATATACACACACATATAATATAAAATGAATTATTATTGAAAAAAAAAAGTGTTTTGCATCACATATCATGAACAACTAAGTAAAACACTAATCTTCCTTCTTGCTCCCTCAATCCTAAAGCACAGGAGCACCAACATGGTAATAGTTCCACGCACTAACCACACACACACACACACACAACATGTGAGGGTATAAAAAGGGGAGGATGAGGGGTGAAACTAATAAGATCTTGTGAGGTGATTGCCCCTTTTCCTGAATTACCAATTATATATATTATCATACGGACACGCACACACTTTCACTCATGCACAAACACACACAAATCTCACATAATTCAGTGTAAAATTAAGGGGTGGGGGGATGATGTTTGCGGTGGATTAGTGCTTTCCTGGTTAACTCCGTGGATTCTCTGTAGTGAATGAAATAAGCTCTCTCTCTCTCCCTCTCAGTGCTCCATTACCCCTCCATCCCTTCCAGTGTGATCTGTACGTTTCTGTCAGTTTTTTCTCCATTTAACATTCTCTGAAAGCCCTTTATGTAACTCAACCTTACAGCCGGAGAACATGAACGGCAAACTAAACAACCACAACAAGTGCATATCCTCAGTCCAGCATTACCCACAAACCCCTGCTGACCGCTTCTGCCCACATGACTTCCACTCAGAGATAAGCAGTCCATCTGACTATAAACAGTCAACACAACATTTGAATTTTCATGAGGACAGCATGTACTTTGGATCCCATACAAATTAATTTGGCATATTACAGTCAACCATGGAAATAGGAAGTGATAGGGAATGGTTCCTGGAAAAGGACGAGAGGGAAGAAAGAAGAAAAAGAGAAAGCAGACAAAGTGAGAAGAAAAGAAAAAGAAAAAAAAAAGGTGTCGATTGAAAAGAGAAAAGAGAGATGATGGAAAGAAGCAATGGGAAAGACACATAAAAGGGTAGAAAGGAAAGAATGGAAAAAGTAAGAAGAGAGCAGGAAAAAAGAGGGAATACAGGA
Organism: Enteromius radiatus; assembly: GCA_032357445.1. NCBI lineage: Eukaryota > Metazoa > Chordata > Actinopteri > Cypriniformes > Cyprinidae > Enteromius > Enteromius radiatus. The sequence goes on along the minus strand of JAUCMS010000095.1, from coordinate 17,935,612 downwards.
ATGAGAATGGGAGGGAAGGGATTAGATAAAGTAAGAAGGATATGACAAGACAAGGATGCGAGAAGGAAAAAAGGAAAGAGTGATGAGAAAAAAAGGAACGAGAGAGCAAAAGGAAACAAAGAAGATTAAAAAAAAGATAGAAGGATGAGAAACAAGGATAAATGAAACATAAGTCAACTTTTTTACTATTTCTACTAGTAATTTATTCATATTTGGAATTAGCTGTTATTTGTATGTTTTCAGTTTAATTTTATTTATTTATTTGGTAGTACTTTCATGCCAAGGTAACATTTCAATTTTAACTTGTTTTTTATTATGTATTTTTTAATTTACTTATTTATATTTAGTTTCTGCTATTTATATTTTGTTTCAGTCTGATTTCAACACTGGATGAAAAGGAAAGAGAGAAAGAGAAAAAGGAAAACAGAAGGGAAATATTATTGAAAAAGGGAAGAAAGAGGAGAGGAAGGAGGAGAGAAGGAAGAAAGAAAGAAGGGAAAACAGTATATACCACGGTACTTTCATACTTCCATATTTAAGTAGCACTCTGTCTGACAGTCATCACAGATCAAACAGTTACTAAACAACAAACACAACATGTCTGAGAGCCTCATTCAAATAGAGCTGAAGATAACAACATTAGCACAAGCAAATTCAGCACAACTCTCTCTCACACACACACACACACACACACTGAGGATAGAGGCTTCAGTACGTACTGCTATAGAGAGTGTCTATCCAGGAGAGCCTGGGCAGCTCGCGAGTGCTCAGGTGCTCCATCCCCCCGCCTGCCGTCTCCTCCAGCGCTGCGTCTCCTCCAAACGCTCCCCCGCTCTCTTCACACACTCTCTCACTCCCCTTCACTCGCACAATCTCCTTAGTGATTACGGAGGGAGCTGGACATATCTGAGGTTGATATATGAAGCCGCTGTGTTTTGCTGAGAAGAGATCCACGAGTCAGTGTGTGTGGCGGTTTGTACTATGGCTCCTCACATGGAAGACAACAGGCTGGAGCCGCTCGCTGTTAACGGTTGCTATGGGAAGGGAGGCACTCCTCCTCCGCTCTCTCTCTCGCTCACTCACTCACTCAATCCTCTTTTCTTCGATCCACTGACTCTTTCCTGTTATCTTTCATCCTCTCTTTCTTTTTCATTTACTCTTATCTTTAATTAGTGGCGCTTGCTAAGGCAAGTGTTACTATTGCTTATTGGAACAAATGCTTAATATTGACGTTTGCAACTTAATGCTTGACTTTTGGTGATGTCGAATTTCACAGGCAAAAAGGTCCAATGTCCATGTCGCTTCATACACCATTACATGTTTCTCATTACAAATATATCTGTTTAAATGTGATCAAATTAAGTATTTATAATGTTGCTCACTTATCACAGCAAATATATTCTAAAATATTGAATATTTTGCTCAGTGCGTGTGTGTTTACACATTTTGAAGAGAGAAGGAAAGCTAAACCAGAAGCACTAACCTCTGGAGAGGATAAAAAACGCTAAACTCTGGAGGAGAGGAGATGGATGGAGAAACACACGCAGCAGGAGGCTGGTTCAGAGACATGAAAGAATGAGGGATGCAGATAGATGGAAGGAGAGTGGGAAGAATCCACTGAGGAGTGCGTAAGGTCTGGAGCAGATGGGCCGTGTCAAATCTCTCTGTCGGTTCCTGTGGCAGCTCATCATCTCATTCTCACTGGTCCTGGAGAGGCTGATGATGCTCGTGTTGAGCTCATGCTGTGTGAGATATGCACAAGGACTCCCATCTCACACCAACACTCTCTACATACCAAAACACATCCATATGAATGTGCTTCCCATGCATCCAGAGTGTCTTACAGTATATGGATCAAAAAACTGTCTAGTATTATTGGTTGAATAATGCATTAGTATTTCAGTTTCAAAGCTGAAGTATTTTGTTTTTGTATTTCGAGCTTGATATTAAAATAAGTCTAACAGCATGAAATATAATGTGTTGTGACGCTCAGTCATGTGGTGAGGCAGTATGTTTTTCAGTGTGTCAAACAGCATCAATCCATCCAGACATAGTGCACAGATTAGAACTGCACTAGTGTACTTTAGTAGTAACTTCAACTGAAACGGAGTTATTAGTTATGATGTGTGATTTAATTTGTTTCAACAACCTTAGTTATCTAACTTCCAGTTATCCACATACAGTAAATCTTATTTTTCCGCCTTATATTTTTTCAATATCAAACATCTTATGTTTCATTGTGGAAGACCGAAAGAAAGAAAATAAGAAAAAAAAGAGAGAGAAATATAGAGAGAAAGAAAGAAAAAAGAAAAAGAAAGGAGTCATGCAATATTTTTCAATATTTTTCAGCAAATAGCTCATCTCAATACATAGTATCATGCTCTTTCATTAGGATGCCTTAATTAATCTCTCTGAACTACAAAGGACCGCTTACTTCACATGACACATCTCACCCGATCATGTATATAACAATGAAATCAATGTTTACAAGCCCTCCTTTTATTCAGCTGATAAAGATGCCAATTAATGGAGAGAGAGAGAGAGAGAAAGAGAGAATGAACTTCATGCATCATGCCTCGGGCAACAAGAAACCCCCATTACGAACCCCTAAAAAGACAGCCCTCTTCCCCCAAACCCCACCCCCACATATACACACAGGGCATGGGTTGTGATAAGCCAGACTGAACAACTTCAATTAGGACACAAAGGCTCTGGGAGGATTCCCCCCCAACCTCTCACAGCAAGCTGCCGGCACTAAACCTAACACAAAGAATTCCATCAACACACACACACACACCAAACGTACAGTATACTCGTTCATTACAGATTCATACATAAACCAAGCATCTCAGAGTACCCACTTAAACACTTAAGATCTATATATGTGCACACACTCATAAACACATACTCTAACGTCTCGCCAGAGGTCTTCTGAAGTCAGACCTTTAGAAAGGCCCCCAAAGACCCCAAATTAAAGCACTGTCTCTTGCCAAGTGTGTGTGTGTGTGTGTGTACGTGTGGGCATGTAACCGTGTGCACTCTATGCAAGAACAAAGCAATCTCACACAATCCAGTTGTGTCTATGCTATTCAAAGTGACAGAACGTTAAAACAAAGAAAAGAATAATATAGGTCAAACACACATAAAAAACGCAGACAGAAACAAGTTCTTACATATGTGTGTGTGTGTGGCGCTACTCGTGGCAGAGATAAGTAGCAGTTTATCAAATATAGATCTGGCACACTCACACGCATACACACACACACAGCCCTTTGTTTCTGGATGAAGGCCAACGATACTCCAACACAACGGGGGCTTGTTTGAGTGATGTGATGTGCTACACAAACTGGGCACAAAGAAGAATAACATTACGTTACGCAGACACTCTCAAGGAAACATAAAAAAATAGATTTTTTCTTTTTATTATTTTAATTAATATATTTTGATTCTTTACATTTGTTATGAATTACAAGATATTACAGTCCAAAAAATATATTTAAAAATGGTCTTAAATTGCTGAAAATAAAAGAGGTCCAAAATTGGGAAAATTGGGGTCCAAATCAGTCATTAAAATGATAGTACTTTTCTTTTGGCAATATTTTATTCATTTTATTTATAAAAGCCCTAAATTGTTACTTAATTCTACAACGTTAAATTATTTTAAAAAATAATAATAAATTTAATTCGTAGAAAAAAGCTCTGTTAACATACCATATTTTGTAATTAGTGGAACTATCTCTCAGAATTGTGTTACAGGAAATGATGTAACTTTCACTCACTGCTAAGATCTGAAGCACTGAAAAGTATCCGTGCTCTCTCTGAGAAAATACCTTAATCTAAAAAACTTCTTACACCAACAGCTGTTTTGTAGAAGGTCAGAACGTGTATATTAATGTTATGTCCGATAATGTTTGAACACTAGGGCTGTGCTGAAGCAATACTGATGTTTCAACCCCAAAATCAAGCTCGTCTTTTCTTGCTAAGTTAATGCTGCGTTCCATTCATCTTGGAAGTCTGATGACACAGCTGCCTGGCAAGGACGTCACACCCAAACTAACTGTGTTCCAAAAGGAATACACTTTTGGCAATATAAGATTTAAAACACATAAAAAGCAGATAATGCCACAGTATCAAGTTCACAAATAGAGGTTGGATAGTACTGTGTGCAGCACTAAATTTATTGAGATACAACCAAACATAAGTGCTAATGAACAATATATTACTACTCTTTCTCTTCACTCATATTGGATTGTGAGTCATAACTCTGACTTGGGAGGGAATTCTAGTGAAAAGTTTCTACTATACTGTACTGTGGAATTTCAGAGGACAAACGGAAGGCACCATTAGCTCTAATCAGACTCGCCTGACTGTAGTAATCCTGCAGAGCTTGATTTATTTTTCCAGGTGTGTTTGATTAGGGTTGGACCACGAAGGACCACCAGAGTTGAGGTTATTGTACACAACAACAACAACAGTATTATGCTTGACAGGTCAGCAGTTGGCACACTGTGCACATATCTATGGACTGAACACCTAATATGTATGCACATGAAAGCTATTCAATTCACACTGTGGTGATAACAGTCCTGTGAAAAACCAAAACATGCAGATTAGAGCCTGACCGATTTATCAGCAGGCTGATATTATCGGCCGGTATTATATATACAGTAGGTATCGGCATTTATAATGGCTGATAAATGAATATTTCAAAAATAAAATAAAAACGGAAGAAACACCCTTCAACCATGTCATGAGTGTTGGCGTTGTATAGTTTGTCCACCAGAGGGCACCCTACAGTGTCCCTGTTGGCAACACTCGTGTATAACACGCCACACATTCTGCAACCTGCTGATCCAGCCAGAGTCAGGCAGAGAGAACCAGTTATCCGCAAGTGAGATCATTGGCAAAGTGTGTTTGTGGTGAGTTGGTCACGAGATATACATTGCTTGAATAACAGTTAAAAAATATATATTTTTTTAAATTTATTTATTAAAAAAAAATTAAAAAAAAATTTACAATTTTAATTTAAAACCAGCAAATATTTGTATCGGTATCGGCCTTCAAAATCCTTTCGTTTGGGCTCTAATGCAGATTTTAGCCCATGACAAACAAACACACCACAGGACACACAAACACACGCCACATTTGTTCTCTTCCTGTTGAATCACAAATGGCCAATAAAAAATTGATGCTTGATCGGTCAGAAAGCCATTAACATGCTCTGTGGAGAGAGCTCCAGACCACTGTCATTAGCATTGAATGGAGCTGGATCTCATTGCTTAAGAAGATACAGAGTGTTGCCTTTTGCCCCACTGAATGATGGGAAACCTATAGAGCTTTTCCAACAAAATATTGCTCTGCTCTTGTCTGTGCACTTTTTAAACCACATTTGTGTATGTATGCAACTTGTCAATATTGTTTGGAATAATTACCATTTATGTATTGATAGTCTCTTATGCTCACCAAGGCTGCATTTACTGTATTTCATAAAAATATCATAAATATTATATATATATATTTTTTTTTTCCCCTTCTTTTTCTTCTTCTAGGTGCTGTTATTGTTGTTTTATGCACTGAAAACGTCTGTCATCAAGACAAATTCCTTGTTTGTAAACACACTTGGAAATCTCAATCTGATATTAATTCTGATTTTATTCCTTCTATTCCTTCACCCACCTAATCTCCTCTCTGAGCTGAAGACAAGCCCCACCGCTGAGGGTATGACTAATGCTTCATACCCTCTGCTTTCTGGCAGCAGCAGCATGGGCATATGACTACTGGGACAAAAGATAAAACAAAGAGAGAGGGTGCGTAGTGAATCATGGGGGATGTAGTATCACATTAATTAAAACTGACAGGTCAAGTAATGCACTTGCAAACACCATAATCAGCCCCAAACCACATACAAATTGAGCTTTTCTTTCACATCATCCACTTTGCTTCCATCCCTGTCTGTTCCCTACACCGCTATCTTCCTCAAATCACCAGCCCTGTTAAAGTGCCCCTATTATGCCTTTTCAAATATGATCTTTCATGCAGTGTGTCATGTAGATGTATGTGAACATAAACTATCTGCAAAGTTGTGTATGTGTATATATATATATATATATATATATACACACTAAAAAACTAAACAAAAAATAATAACATGAGTTGTTTAACTGACCATACTACAAGAGTACATACAACATAAAACAAAACACGGCAACAAAACTCAAAAACACACACACACACAGCCCATGAATTCAAACAGTATCACATAAAACATCATAACATAGAAATGCAGATAAATAGTCTCATTTCTTCAAGCAAAGCAGTTGCTTCAAGATTTTCCAAAATAAGATTTTCCAAAATAATGTGTGTGCTGATGACACATGGTGGGCTAGTCCATCTGGACATGCTTGGACAATAAGTACTGGTCCTTATTTATTTAACAGTGCATTTGCTTTGTTTACAAGCTTCAGTCTGCAGGTGGGACAGGAGAGCTGTTCCCTAATCAGTCTATAAGGGGTCTCATTCAAAAGAATGAGACAAAGACTCACGCCCTTCTGAGTGAATGTGCTACCACACATTCTGTACCAACCAAAATCACTTTGATCTATTGAGGTCACAGAATCGTTGTGCTCGGATTGGCTATTGGCTACGGTGGTTGCATATCTGCTTGTGTTCATGCACAGAGCATCTTACAGCATACTGATCAAATATGATTATCAGTGGCATAAAAAAAAAAAAAAAAAAAAAAAAGATATAAATATATATATATATATATATATTTATGTTGTT
>JAUCMS010000095.1:17916099-17928729 GCA_032357445.1 Enteromius radiatus | reverse complement strand
AATTTCCTAGTATGGGCAACCATACCTGGCCACATGTCACGTCCTTTCCTTTCCTTTCCTTTCCTTTCCTTTCCTTTATGTAACAGACCTTTGAGGTGTTAGAAGTCAGAAGACCCCCCCCCCCCCTTACTTCGTATTACATCAAATCTCATTGTGTTGAAATGAATCAGATCAAAATCAGATCGCACTGTATCGTAATAATGTTAATTGTATCTCATCACATCGGTAGCTGCTTCATACGCATCTTTAATGTATCGTATTGTTGGCTCTGCATTGAGATTAGTATTCCACTGAGCTTAGTTATGAGATGCTACTGTAGTTACTCGTATAACTACAGCGGCTAATAAGTCATGCACGTTTAAAAAAAAATAGGTTACTTCTGCATTGTAAAATAAGGTGGATAAAAGGAACCAAATGGCAATAGCTTGGCATGGGTGTATGGTACTGAGGTATTCATATCCCGCTGCAATGTTCTGAATCACAGATATGGCATGATACTGTGAGCTGACAGATATGCGTTTCCTTCTCTCTCAATCTGTCAGCTTACTGAGAGTGTGTGGATTTACAGAGAGCTAAAGACATAAACTGAGCCTCCTCTCAGTGTTTGCGTTCATTTGTCCTGGGTGCGCATGTTTGTGAAGTGCTCAGAGATGAAGCTATTATCCGTAGTGTCTAGCTGCTCAGTCAGCTGTGTAATAGAGTTTGGGAAAGGGTATTTCCTTTTTTCTTTTTTTTTCTTTTTTTGTTTGGAGCATTTGTATGATTGGAAGTATAAGTGTTTATGTCTTAGTTGAGATCTTTTACATCTTACTGTATAAAAGAATATTTGATAATTTATAATGATTATAAATAATTCTTTAATGTTTATCTTTGCAGCTCTCCTCTACAAGCCTATTGACCGTGTCACTCGCAGCACTCTAGTCTTGCATGTGAGTTTCTCTCTCTAAAAATATATGCATCTATTGATTGCATGCAGTCAGGTTTAAATCTGTAAGGTCAGCTTTACTAGAAGGTAAATACACAGGCTATTATGTTTGTACTGTAAGAGTCTTATAACATAATCAAGTGAATCAAACTCAATAGCGATTCGGCTTTGTCAATAATAATAATAATAAAACAAACACTCGATTTGTTAACTTGAAAGATTGTCTTTGCATGTTAAGTGTTTGCTTATTATCTATAATGACATTTTGGCCTTGTACAGATTTTGACCTGTGAACTGTAAATAAGTGTGTTCTATGCCTCTGACTTTATATCATATTCTACTTTGTAAAGATGATATGCTTTAAAATACCAGTATCTCCATGTTAATCCTGCTTTTCTTCAAATTCAGATATATTTTATTAAAACTTGTAGAACCTGTATGAGAGGAACCTTTTAAATAAATCAAAAACGTTTTGAAGTTCTAGGAATATTTCATAATTTTTGCAGTTTTAATTTATGGTATTTTGGCATATATTTCAAATACATTTAGCCTAATGTTTAACGTTTATCTTATTTATTTTAATATTTGGATTGTCACTTAAAGAATAAACGAACTGTAAATCTCAGATTTGTTTGTTTTTTTATTTAAAATTTTTTTCAGGATTTGTTGAAACACACTCCTAAGGATCATCCAGACTTCCCTCTGCTTCAGGATGCTCTTAGAATATCCCAGAACTTCCTGTCCAGCATCAATGAAGAGATCGACCCACGCAGGACTGCCGTGACCACACCAAAGGGAGAGGTGTGTGTTTGTGGCCATATTGTATTTTACATAAACAGTTGATATGTATACTATATATGCAAGATTATAGGATGAGGCATTTAGAAGAAAGGTGAAGTGTCAGTGCATATATAAGAGTGTTTTCACACCTACTTTAATAATAACGTTTGACTTGGCATCTTGTATGTGTTCTTTTCAGTTTCAGGTTGTGTTTCCTTTGGTTTCAGTTAAATAGGATAGAGGTAACAATAACAATTCATGAGCTTGTACATTTTGTGCCAAGAAGGGTCAGAGTAGTATATTTCAAATTATGGAGGCACACTAATTACTAGAGTATTATATATTTTTTCAATTAAAGTAGGGTGTACTCATTTCTGCAAGCCTTAACTTAAACAAAACTGGTTAATTTGCTTATTTTACAGACATGAATTACATATATTTCTTTATTTTTATTAAGTATATGTTTATTATCTTTCAATTTTGCCTTTTTTTATTAATTGCATTAGTGATTGTAATGAAAACATATCTTTTGTGTAGTCATTTATGATGTGCACTGTATATATTTATGGGAAAAATATATATGTGTGTGTGTGTGTGTGTGTGTGTGTGTTCAGTATGTGTGTGTGTATACTGTATATATATATGTGTGTGTGTGTGTGTGTGCGCGTGTGTATTTAGTTTGAATTGCATGTTAACTTTGTTAGCTTTTTGCTCAAGAAACTATACAACTAAGTTAACAGGAAACTGTTGATTTAACCACAGGCGGAGAGATGTAGTTATAGCCACATGGCTTTGTATGCATCTCTAAAAAAGACGTCTAATTAAAAGTTTGCGTACTGTACATGACTTTTAATATGAACTTTTGGTTCACTTTGGAATGATCTGGAACCAAGAAGTTTTTCTTTTGTTTTTTTTAACCAAACAATCAAATTCAATATGTAAGTGTAAGGAAGCAGATCAAGCGTTTGTAAGCCACCTGCTCCTAGTGCTAGCTACATTATTGGTGCTGCATTATATACAATATTATAACAGTGCATGTATTATTAACCAGCCACACCCATAACTGTAATAATTGACTTAGCAAGCTACAGGTCTGAAATTGTTTTTGTTAGTTTTTTTCAACCTTTTTTCAAATACTCTTTTGTTTATCATTTTTGTCCATCTGTGACTATTTGATGAGCTCATCATTCACGCGGGAGTATGAGCAGATCGACTGTATTTATGCATTACCATAAAATCAACATTTATTTAAAATAATTTTTTAACGACTGAGTGCCAGCACTTTTTATTCTCAAGCTGTACAGTGTCAGTGATGAATTGTGTAAGGCAGGTCCATGACCTTTGTCGTCCTTTGGTTTTCCAAAATCGCACATGTTCTGTGTGTTTCTGCTCTGATGAGTCCACAGGAAGTAACGGTGGGTGTTTCGTGTCTCTGGCAGGTTCGTCAGCTGGTGAAGGATGGCTTCCTGGTGGAGGTGTCGGAGGGGACGCGTAAACTCCGTCATGTCTTCCTCTTCACAGACCTTCTGCTCTGTGCCAAGATGAAAAAGACCGCAGTTGGGTACGAACATGGAGACTCGCACACAAACTCACTTTCTCATTTTATGGTGTACCCACTCATGCATACAACACTCTACAGGCCGCTGTGTGTTTGGTGCCAGTAGATGAAGTGTTTTGATTTACAAAGGGTCAACCTCATTTGTCACTCTGCTGTTGTCGTAGTTGCAATGCCAAAGACAGCGTAATATTGATTAATAACTGCTGTTATCCTGATGCTGGTCTGTGTTTTTGTAACAACAGTCTTCCCAGAAGAATAACATGCGTATAATGTGAATACTAAACACCAGTCTTCTTGAAACGCAGTTTTAATTTGCTGCATGTAATCTACTCTGGGACATTTAATTCTGGATTTTGTCCACAACACTGACTGACAGAGACTGTAAAGTATTCAGCATCTTAATCAGACTGAATTAGGCAGAAGATCATTTTAATTGGTTGTTATGTATGATGATGAGCAGATTATATTTTGCTGCAAAACCATGCTGGGCATCATAATCATGTCATTATAAGAACGCATTATTAAATATTTCGACTGTGGAAACACATTTTGATCCCTGAAGCGTGTTTGTATGTGTGTGTGTGTGTGTGTGTGTGTGTGTAGCCAACATAATAGAAAGTGTTTAGATTAATTAGTCAGTCTCCACATAGTCATTTCCTGTCAGGACATTATGAGGCATGTGTTTATGTTTATGTGAGCAAGAGCAAACTATACACTTAATGCACTCGAAGTATGTACTTTTAGATAATTATATATAGTGTGGTTGTCAATTTAAAATGTCATTGAAATTGAAACATTTTTCTATGTGTGTGTTCAGGAGACATCAGCAGTATGAGTGTAAATGGTACATCCCTCTGGCTGATCTGAGCTTCCAGACTCTGGATGACTCCGATTCTATCCCTCACGTCCAGACACTCGCTGAGCATGAGATTGAGGAGATGAAGATCAAGATCTCCACCATCAAAAGTGAGATCCAGAAAGAGAAGGTACAGTTTCTCTTACATTAAATAATCTTATATATATATATATATTGTGACGCGGGGAGCCAACGACAGACACAGTGGGAGTGGCAGTTGCCCCGGAGAGGCTTTTTTATTAACAAAAATAACAAAATAAAGTGTCAAAGGAGGGAAAAAGTGACCAAAATAAAAGGGGGACTTGTGCCTTCGTTGTGCTGCATGGGACAGTAAGGGTCAGGCAGTGATCGTAGGGGAAGGGTCCAGAGAAGGGGCGGAGTCCATTCGTGCAGCTGATCTCACTCTCGGCAGCTCGCCTCTCTCTCGTGGCTTGCGTCTCCGACAGCTCGCTTCCTTCAGTGGCTCACGTTTCCGGCATCTCGCTTCTTGGGGATCGCGCAGGTCCTCTCCGCTGCACCCTTCCTGGACCCGCGAGGACACTAGTGTGAATGCACGGCGGAAGAGACCGGTCTCCTGAGGAGAGGCACGTTTGATCTTTTAATGGCGATTATAAATCAGCATATTAGAATGAACACTGGAGTAATGATGTTAATAATTCAGCTTTGCTTCACAGGAGCAAATTATATTTGAGAATATAATTTGAAAGAAGAAAAAAAGGAGAAAAAAAAAAAAGAAATCTTATAGAAAATTGCCATTTTTTTTTTTTTTTCCTGTATTTTTGATACATTTTTTGCGGCCTTAATGAGCATAGGAAAAGCATTTATAATCTTACTGACACACACACACAAATAAGTAAAGAAAAAAGAAGGGAGTCTGGAAAAAAATTCACATTTTAGAAGACAAAACTATAAATAAATAAATGAAAAGTTTTTTCAGGCTCCCTTCTTTATGTACAGTTTTTTTTTTTTCACTTTAATTGCAATAATTAGGCTAATGGTTTTGGTATGTTTTTGTCTGCAAAACACAGTGATGCCATGAAAAAAACATTATTGGTATTGTGAACTTTTCAGACAACACTGCTTAAAAGAACCATCTTTTCATAATTTAAAGACCTTCCCTTCTGAGAGCACTTGTTCCTGGGATTGTCAGGGTGTCTCTTCTGGGAGTTCCTTCTGCTCAGAGCGATTACTCCACCACAGTCATGTAGCCCATTACATTGTGACACAATATAACATTGTCACACACACAAATAGACTGAGCAGTGGGGCTCTGGAGTCTTTAATTAGCTTTAGAGGCCTGATAACATCATTTCCAGTAAAGCTCATAGACACAATGAGAGGAGGACAGCGTCAGTCCTAATGGAAACTCTCACAGACACACAAACAGTGTTACAAGCATGAAGAAACAATTTCCTTTGAATTGACTTCACAAACATTTCACAAAACTATAACTGTTTTCAGTAAGGGATAATGTACAGCCAGAAGCTTGTACCAACCTGCTAGCTGTACATTATCTCACTTATTACATGGCTTCTTGCCCCAAAAATAAATAATATAACAACAATTAAATAAATAATATAATAAATATTAAAAAATAGTTTTAAACGGGGAGTCAGTTGAGTCATGTACTATCCGCTGCTGTTAAGCATTTTTAAGCCACAGGATGGCGCCAAACTGTCAGCGACAGCAGAGTGATATAATTTCTAAAGTCAAGATGATTTGTTATTACACAGCTTCATGGAATACTCTATTCTGATTGATCAGTCGCCACATTCCAACCGGCAAAACTAATAACACAGGCTTGGCGTGGGGCTCCCGATAAGCTTGTCAGTCTTTATTCTCCGATAACAACCTGCTGGCTGTACATTATCTCTTATGTAATAAGCAAAAAGCAATGTTTCTTCAACATCAAATCAGCATATTAGAATGATTTCTGAAGGATCATGTGTGACAGAAAACTGAAGTATTGAATGCTGAAAATTAAGTGATGGCATCACACCAATAAATGACATTTTAAAATAAATTAAAATAGAACAGCTATTTTAAATGTAAATGTTTTACAATTAGATTATTTTACAATAATATTTTTGATCAAATATCTGCAACATTTGTATGCATCAGTTTACATGTGTCTCTGCGCGCGCGCGTGTGTGTGTGTGTGTGTGTATATATATAAATAAATTGTATGGGTAGTGTCCTATGGTATGACATAGAAAAAAAAAGATAAATTTAAATGCACATAACATGAGAAAAAATCTTTTTCTATTCTTAGAGTTAAAAATACCATGAGAGAGGTTTGTCTTCAGTGTATATTTATACACATAGTGTACATATGTACTGTATGTATGTGTGTGTGTGTATATATATATATATATATATATATATATAGTGTATCCTTATCTTTGTTGTTGATCATTTTATTTTCCAAATTTGAAGACCTGCCATGGACCAGATGATTTTTATCACGTGCAGATATGGAACATTTTCAGGCTTTTGGACCCTACTGTACATTAGCATAGAGTCAGCTAGGGATTTCAGTTTGCAATTTTGCTCCGTTGAGCTTTTGGTTTCTTCAACAACTGTTCTGAGAGTAGTTAGAAGGAAAGAGAGGGCTAATCAGAGCAGGAAGTTTCTCTGATTGAAATGCAGATTACTGATTACTGTCATGCTGGCTGTGTGTGTTAGTATTTGAGAAACACAAGCTGACAGATGTCTCAGGCATATTTTGCCTGGAAGCATATTTTTAAAGCACTAATATCAGACTAATTTGTGTGTGAACAGAAAGCACAGAAGGGTCAGAGTCGTAATGTGGATCGTCTCAGGAAGAAGATGAACGAGCAGGAGTCGTGTCTGCTATTACTCTCCCCCACCATCCCATTCCGCATCCACAACAAACACGGCAAGGTACCGCATCGCACAAGCATCCGAATTACTACACTATTCTGTGTTCCAGTAGAGGGAGCTATTGCTATTCTTGAACTCACTTTCTCCCTCTCTTTCTCTCTCTCCAGAGCTACCTGTTCCTGCTGTCGTCAGACTATGAGAGGTCAGAATGGCGGGAGAGCATTCAGAAACTGCAGAAGAAAGGTTAGATGTCTTGTTCTAATAAAACATCAGTTTATTATTCCATACAATATCACATCATCACTATAAATGACACCATCCATCATTCCTGAATTGGCCCCACTATGAGTCCAGTGCTGGGTCCACTAGCTGTGGGGTCCACTAGGGGGCCTCAGCAAACTTGGCAAAAGGCCAGCAAGATGGTTTATTTATATATATATATATATATATATATATATATATATATATACAGTATATACTTTTTTTTTTTAATTTAAGATATATAAAAATATAAACTCTAATATTATAGTAATCTCTCACTGTTCATTTATTTCCACCTGATATTGTATTTTATTTGTTCAAGAGAGAATCATTCTGTGGACATCTTGAATGTTCAGCACTGTGTCTAGCAGTTTTATTTTTATTTATAGTTTTTATTGATTTTTAAAAATGTATTCAAGTTTTTCTATTTTAATTTCTAGTAATTGTATTATGTGTTTTGTCCTTTTTATTCATTTTTAAACTATTTATTGATTTATATTTATTTCACTTTTAGTTTTTAGTTTATTTCCAGTTAGTAATTTTAGTGATTTATATGGATTTTCATCATATCTTTGTATTTTATATTTTTGTTGCAGCTATATTTTTTAAAGGATTTTAAATATTTGTAATTATTGATAATAACCTTGATGTGTAGAGCTCACTGTGTGTGTGTGTGTGTGTGTGTGTGTTTCAGACCTGCAGGCCTGTGTGTTGAGTTCAGTAGAGCTACAAGTGTTGACTGGCTCCTGTTTCAAACTTCGAACTGTCCACAACATCCCTGTCACCAGCAACAAAGATGGTAAGAGACAAGCAGCTCTCTGCTCTCTGATTCAGTGCTTAGTTCAGCTACAAATGGAGGGATCAAATGCGAATACTGTCTGAATCTGAACAGTTGGGGAGAGTAGGGTAAAGCATCAGTGACATACATTTTCACTTGATATCCGATATCTAGAAAGTATTTTTAGGAGTTTTCATTAGGAGAACTTCAGTAAAAACAGTACAGCTTATCCCTTGTTTCTTTCCCTTCTGTTTCCAGTTAAATTCCTTCAGCTTCTCATCACAATAGATTTTATTTGTACTCACTAGCCCAGTTTCTTTGTTCTTCAGTTTCTCTTTCCAGCACAGGGAAGTCCAAATGGGTTTTTCAGAAATCTAGGTTACAATCTGGTTTTACTTTACTGATAACCCGTGCCATGTAGAGGCTGCTTTTATTCACTTTTGGGCAGGACAGAGTTTTAGGATTGGCTGTTTATTTGTTGTGGGGACCCTGACATGTTTCGATTTGGATGACATTAAAGCCATCTGTCCATCACCTCCCACATGCAACCCCAGTCAGCAGAGCTGGAGTTGGTCACTATGAAAAGGGCAACACTCCCATAGTGCTGCTGCTGTACACATACTGCACACCTCTCCTGATGAATTATGGGTGATTGGTGGTAGGTTCAGAAATATTATTGCTTTTAGCCCTTGCACCATATCCCATAAACTTATTCCAGTGGTTTTCCTGTGTTAAAATCACAAGCTCCTCCACAAGTCAAGTCAATTTGATTAATTTAGTGCTTTTCACAATACAGAAGCTGCTTTAAAGAAAAGCATGAGGTTACTGTTTATAATGTTTTATAATGTCACTTAAAAAGTAATAATTGCTTATATTATTTCTGAAATATTTGCTTGATTATTATATTGTTGAAAATGTTTGTCAGAACAGATTTGCAGAAATTTAGCATTGCATAATTTGCTCACCTCTGGGGTGGATGGGTGCCGCCAAACAGCTGATAAAATCATCACAAATTAATGACTAATACACTGCTGTTTGTTTCACAAGATGTTACCCGATGGACTGGAGTTATGGGGATTTCTTGTGTTATCATTATGTTTTCATCAGCTGTTTGACCTCTCAATAGGACAGCACCCATTCACTGCAGAGGATCCATTGCTGAGCAAGTGATGTAATGCTAAATTTCTCTGAATCTGTTCTGATAAATAAACATTTTTAACTATGTTATAATCAAACAGTTGCACAGTATGTATACTGCTAAAGTGTCTTGTTGCTTTAGTAAATAAATATTTAATAATCCCACTAATCATGCTAAAAATGTTTTCAGTATTTATTTTTGTTAGTATTATATTCTGACCAAACTACAGCTTAAATGAATACATTTGTAAATAAATAACTAGATGTGATGTATTGATTTAAGAATGAAATGCTGTACTCTAGAGAACTGTGTAGTAAACATACTGTAGTTGTTATGTACTGGTGCCAATATTATTTTAAATAGTTAAATATTATGTAAACCTGATCTGCGGAAGCACAGACCACAGTGGACTTGAAGCATAATTTGAGTTTTTAGAGCATGTATAAAGAGTGCTACGGGCAGGTCGTCTCCTGCCCAGGGGTCTTGAGTTTGACTTGTGGTGTAAGTACTACAGTAGGTGTATTTACTGTATCTGTCTCTTGTAAGTGACACACAAAGAAAGACCCCCTCTGATCATCCCCTGAACCCCACAACATCCCTCCTGCTACGAAATTTAAGATGCCGAGAATGAGGTGAAATGAGTAGCAGCTGGTGGAGGAATGTAACCCCTGCCACATACATCCCCCATGAACCCCATATACACTCACAAATACCCTCTTTCCTCTGGACACCAGCAGTTTGAGCTGACAAATCAGGGCTGTAAGGAGCGTTTGTCTTCGTTATGACAGAAACAGTCTGACATTGAGAGTTCTCAAGTGGAGGGGAACAGTAATTAAATGATGGTTGGTTGCTGTTTTGTGCTCGTTGGTGAAGTGAGAGCATTAAGGCCCCTTCATGTGACTCACATCATGGCTTAAGCATCAAGTGCCGCTTTGACCTCCACATGAAAAGCTTTGCAAATAGTGTTGTGGAAGGGTAATGTTGCAAGAAGAAGTGGAACTGTTTAAACTCGTTTGAACAGAAAAAAAAGTCCTGGCAATTGCTTTGATACAGTACATCAGAAAAAGAGAGCGCTTGAACGTGGGTTCACGAAATGTTTCAAGGTGCTTGCGGTGAATTTAAATTGGTTTAGGAAATGGCGAACCAACTAATATATGAGGTATGAGGCTTTCAAGATGTCTTCATGTTTTGGATATTTCTTGTAGCCTTGTATTCCAAGTTTGGACAAAATTCTGAATTTAAGGACTGAATGTTTTAATTCATTATCTGAAATAACTAAACCACATGAAGCTGGAATTAATTGCGCTTTGGTCCATTGACTAATGATATTTTCGGCTAAATCCTAAAAATGTAGCAATAATAATTAACTACATGACCTTACTGTATGGTTAGGCTGAGGATTAGTGTTTGGTTTAGGGTTACTTGTGTGTAATTATGCATAATGTATTGTTATTATAATAGGAAGTACATGCAAAGTGTAACAAGAAAGTCACCAAACTTTCAAATTTCAAACAGGTATTAGTCAATCTATTAAAGTTTGTTTTGATAAAATGTATTTTACTTTCTTACCAAACTTAATTTCTTATATCATTTCACTAATAATTTCATTAAAATTATTAAAATTTGAATACCAATTCCACAATCTGCTGGTGACTTTCTTGTTACACGTTGCATGTACTTCCTATTATAATAACAATAAATTATGCATAATTAACCCTAACCCTAACCCATTTCAGTAAAATTGTATTCATTTTCAAGAATTCAAGATTTTAAGTTTAAATAAAAGAGCTGAAATTCACATTTAGCAATTATTTTGGAATGTAAAAGCTTATAAATTGAACTCAAAATGGCACACATCTCTCTTGTACTCCTAAAAGACATCATCAAAAAGGTCAAAATGTGCATGACATGTCACTTTATTGAATTAAATGCATTGAGCAGCATTAAATCAAATAGGCAAGGGCCGTAAAGTTGCTCATTTATTCAAAGTGCTTCTGGACTGTGTGATGACAAGACATTTGATTCTCTCTCTTTTGGACTGGATTATGATCACATGTCCACAAACACGCACAGGTCTGTGATTGTTGACTCTCTCATGTGTTGTTCTGATGAGGCAGTGTAGGTTCAAAGAGCTTCTCGGCCGGTTTACTTCCTGCTAAATAAACGCAGAGAAAGGGAGACTGCAACATGAGCACTGCCACCCACTGCTTCTAATATTGATACAATAAGCCACTCTGTGTGCGTGAGGGTCGGTCAAGGCCACCCTGAAGTCATGCCTGGTTCTGTGGGTCCAGAAACCCCTCACATGCAGCAGGTTTCGTCTCAGGATGAGAGCCTTTAAGTCCAGAAGAATCCGCTTGTTCTCTCGGGTTTAACGTAAATGTTGTTTTCATGAATCATGTTTTTTTAACCCACTTCATGATGTTACACTTTTTCAGTGTGGTTTTCCAAACTCATGGTTTTAGTTAAGGCAGCTGTGGACTTTCAGTTATGTGACACTGTTTTCGTTTGCCCTGACATCTGCATTCTTTCCACCAGCACTAATTTAAAGGGTTCTTCATCAGCTTCCAGAGCGGACCAGTCAGAATCAGGAGGCTGTGACACTTGGTTTAATCTAATCTGTATGTAATAGATCTTACAACTTGAGCAAAACGTAAAGATTTCCGAACAGGAATAACCTTTGATTCTTTTAAAGTGAATCCAATTCTTAGCTATCTAGACACTGCCAAAACATTTTAGACATATGTATATATATTAAAAAACCTCATGGCTACTAGCTAACTACTTTTTTTTTCCAGTGTACCCAATGAAGTGTCTAAACTACTAAATTTAAAAATAAATTTTAAATAAACTTCCCATCCTCACTAATTAACTATTTGCTTGTTGGTTAACTTGTAGATGATTTTAACCATTGCTAATTTCAGCATGGAAGTCAGGCTCTGTTGTCCGTTTATAACCACATGCTAATCACAGTCTTATTTCATGTTGTAGAAGGAAATTTGAGTAGCATGATGAGCATCAAGTCCTGTAATGGATCTGAACAATCCAAACACGTACAATGACACAATGATGTTTATCACCAGTCCAGCACAGAAATGCACCACACAAACAGGAGACATTCTGTTAGAATAGCGTTGTTCACATTACAGCAGACGTTCACTCACCAGCTGCTCACATACTTTCTGATTAGCACAGATAGAGAAACAGTGACGGCTGGATACTAGTGCAGGTGTCTTCTTTCCCTCTTCCATTCACACATTCTTCAGAGAGCCTTGAACCTTCTCTTGGGTGGTCTGGGCCATTTCTGAAATTTTAATTTTAGCAGTGGGCCAGTATGTGTTTCAGCAGCATGTGAGTGACTAGACACTTGCATATGTGTCCTTTATCTGTTATCTGTTGTAAGAAAAAATGACGGACGTTGAAGATCTTGAAGAAGTTGTTTATTGCAGTATAGCAGTGACAAAGTACATGTGGTACCTTGGGTTCAGCG
>JAUCMS010000095.1:17891209-17915999 GCA_032357445.1 Enteromius radiatus | reverse complement strand
AATTAAGTCTCTAATGAAAGGAGAATATTTAGTGAAACTTAGTGAAGGTTTTGGTCGAGGCAGACTCATTTCTTACACTGTCACTAATAGGCAGGAAAATAGAAGACTGTGGGTGGATTAAAGAGGGAGATGCTGAAAGATGACTAAAGCAAGGAGTTGGACACTTCATAAATTAATCTCTCTCTCTCTCTCTCTCTCTCTCACACACACACACACATTTACTGAATGTTTTTTGTCTCTTCCAGATGAGGAATCTCCTGGTCTGTATGGCTTCCTGCATGTTATCGTCCATAAAGCCACGGGCTTCAAAGAATCTGCCAGTAAGTAAAGTGTCTTGTCAGGTATATAAAAAAATATAGAATATCAAACTATAGAAAACACATTTATCCTGCATAATGAAGTATAAGGGAAACAATTCAATTGTATAAATCAGCATTTCTTAAAGTGTGGTCTGTGGCCCAGTAAGTATAGCAGGGGAGCTGCAGCCCACAGTTTGGGAAATGCTGATCTATACAGATGTATTGTTTTATTATGCCAAGCACAAGTAATTGAGCTCATATGTTGGGGAGAAAGAAAGAAAAAAATACACTTTTTTTCAAGTGTTCACCTTAGATGAACTCTCCATCAGTTGGATGTATACACTTTTGCATATTACTGTAGCAAGTGTGTTTAAAGCAAGTTACCGTGATTGTGTAGATGAGCAATTAGATTAAAAAAACAATACGAATGAAGTCACAAACGTCCATACAGCATATTCAGTTGTAGTCACCCTTGCAGAATATGCAAAATGGTAGAGGGATCATTAGAGGTATTCTGAAAATTGCATTTTATTATTTTATTTAATAATCCTGCGTTAACTAGTTCACGTAACAGATATTTACATGCAATCCATATGACAAAAAACAATAGCTGAATTTCTTACAACATTCAAAACTGTACATACCCTTCAATATATTGTGTGTCATTTCCTGGATGATCTGTGTTGTAATTGTGGTTCATGTGTCCCTCGTCGGTCCTGCTGTTCTTCTGAAAAATCCTCCAGCTTCTGCACATTCTCTGGTTTTCCAGCAGCTTCTGCATGTTTGAACCCTTTCCAAAAGGGAATGAATGATTTTAAGATCTGTATTTTTTCACTGGACAACTGAGGGACTCATACACAGTTATTACAAAAGGTGGAAACATTTACTGATGCTCAAGAAGGCAGCACAATGCATTAAGAGCCTGAGGGTGTAAATCACAAAAACAGGAAGACAGTTGTGAATCATTCAGGAAACGATACATAGTATTAAAATTTTTGTAAATTAATTTATTATTATGTCTTGTGGAGAATATATAAACATCTGTTATGCCCAAAATAAGCAAAATACTACAGAACATACTAGAGGCAGTGCCAATTCATATCTCAATAGAGTGCAATTCGGTCCTGGAAGTAAATGTATGTGAAAAATAGTTACAAAAACAAGGTCACTGAAAATTACTCCCAACCTTTTATTTGTGGAGTGATGAATATGAGTGAATATACTATCTTTATACTGTATACTGTGCATCGTATTTTCCTGTTTTACAGAGAAATACATTTCATTGTTATCAGTGTCATGTTGCCTTTAAAACAAGCTGACAAATGCCTCTGCGAACGAGGACGAAATAAGTGCACTGTGGGAGTTGCACAACATTCATGCACATAGAAACTCCTCTATTACGTAAGTTCCTTTTTACTATAGATGAAAGTGGCGGAGATGAATCGATATGTGGAAATTGTCTCCCATTTCAAATCCACTTGGCTCCATCACACAGGACAAAATATGAAATGTGTTCAGTGTTGTAACGAGAGTATGTCAGCAGTACTGGGGTCACCATGGCTGCTGGGTCATAACTATCATTTGTAAGAGCTTGTCCTGTGGGGGCTTCACACATGAATATTTGCATATATATTTGCACATTATGAGGCCAGGGATTGAATGAAATACCCAAATCACATTTATGTACAGTATGCTAATGTGAATTAGCATAACGGACACATGTGGCCAGCAGACTCCGTAGATCAGCTCAGCTCTGATAACAATGAGACGTCTGTTTTAAAGTCCTAATGAATCGCACAATATAGTTCCTCAAGAATGATTCAAAAGAGCCATTGTGTAAGACTGTGGTTTTTTGAATGCTTGTTTTCTTGGTTGTTTTTTTGTGTTTGGCTTGTCTGAAGTCGTTTGTCATGGAGTTTGTGGTGCTGTGGTCGTTTTGAATGTGACAGTGAGAGCAAACATGTGTTCTGCATATGGATATGCAGGTGTTTCTATACTGGGATGTACTTGCTCCATCTCAGACGCTGATTGAATCCTCCTCTCCAAGTCTTATTAAAAGACTTGAACCACTCTGACAGGAAAGGCATCCAAAATCCTCGCTCTGGGCCATTAATAAAAACTGGGTCGTTGACATTGGCTTCCTGATAAAAAGAGTTTGAGGAAGAAAATACTGACCCAGAATACTAACCACAAGTTTTGACACTTGCAGTAAATGATTTATTTTTACCTTTCTGATAGTTTCCAAAAGTCTAAACCTTTTGTTTTCATAGAGTTCCTATTGTATCAGTTGCATATGACTAGTCTTTTTGAAAACAATCATTTTTGGTGCATACTGAGTAAATATTTTGTAAAACAGTCCCATTTTAGCAGTTCATTCAGATTCTCATTTTCTATTATTAAATTAGATTATATACCAGCATTATATTGATCACAATGCTCTCTAGATATCAGTATATATTTACAAAAAAAGTGTCATCGTTTACTCACCCTCATGTCATTCCAAAACCTTTTGAATTTCTTTCTGATGTTGACACAGAAGATATTTAGAAGAATGTCTGTAATCAAACAGATGATGGTCCCCTTTGACTTCTATAGTATTTCGGTTCTTACTGTAGAAGTCAATAGGGAGTTCTTCCAAATTCTTCACATTATCTCCCTGTGTTCAACATAAGAAAGAAACTTGAGGGTGAGTAAATGTTAAGACAATTTTCCTGTGAACAATCTTCTTTTTCTGAAATGAAAACTGGAGTAATGGTTTCTAAAACACAGCTTTGCATCACTGTATGATTTTAAATATATTTTATGAATTCAAAATATTCTTTTAAATTGTAAAAATATTCCACAATATGACCATTTTTATTGTGTTTTTGATCAAATAAATGCAGCCTTGGTGAGTATAAGAGACAAATCATATAAAAATCCCCCCAATCACATTAAACATTAATCTAAATAAAAGAGCATAGAACTTTCCCTGCATATTCCTCATCTGGACGTCTACAGTATATGTGAGTGAATGGACTGGTTGGCATATGGCTCTCATCACCATCTCGTTTCATCTGAGAACATCAACCCGAGGATGCAGTTCCTCCCCCAGATGACGACACTTCCCATCCACCAAAATGTGGGGCAACCATAAACATTTGGGTCAAATTTAAAACCCAACAATTACACTTTTTGTACAATACAAAGCAATCAGTGGTTATTTCTTTGTACATATGGACCAAAATGCCAAACCTCTTTGAGTTTTATGTCTTTGAGATTATTTATTCATCACTTTTTTTATATAATGGGACCTCTTCTCTTCTCAACAACCCCTACTCACTAAGCTTTTTAGCAAACAGCCCTCTCACGTCAAGTCAGAAGCATGGCCGAAGTAATGACGATGCACTATATACTGTCTTTAAGAGCCCACTAAAGCTCTTCTCTTGCATCTGAACCCTTTTAAAAACACGTTCCACGGAAGCACTACTCTCACCGAGGGTCGATTTACACTCAGTGGACACCATCTGCAAACCTGAGCACCTTCCCTTGTCGTCCTAGTCCACTATGTCCTGTTTCATGCAGGATGTTTTTATAAATACATTTCCTGTTCTCTGAAGAACTAGGTTTCTGTGCCTGGTGCTACTAAAATCCAAAGCCTCCTCTGACCATGTGGAGAGATATAGCTGCCCTTATTTTATGTTTTTAGCATTGAGAGCAAGGAAATGGGCCATTTGTGAAGAAATCCTGACTGAGATGTATGAAGTACAGCTCTGCTGAATGGGACAGGATGGCTTTGGGTATAGGTCTTTTCATTTAAGAAGTCATTCATTATTTAAGAATGGAATTTTTTCGCCGGTGCTAAATTGATCATTTAAGCTTCATAAAAATGTTTGTTTGCGTTTGTGCTGCCCCAAACAGCGATAACTAAATGTTGTGTTTGTTTCTCACGTTTCAGTCAGTTTTAAATGCATACAAACTAAAATTGATGGTAAGCGATTATAATTAAAGAGAAAATTTAGCCAAAATGAACATTTTTCATCCTTTATCCAAACACGTCGTTTTAAACCTTCAAAACTTTAAAGAAAAAAAAAAAATAAAATTCTGCAAAACACAGATATTTTGAAGAATGGTGGTAAATAAACAGGTAGTTTGAGGAATGTTGGCATTGAATTCCATTGTATAAAACAAAACAACCCTGAGAAATAACATAAAATATCTTTTTATGTTCCAAAATCTCCACTGGTGACATTGTGGTGTCATCTCATTAATGCGGTCATTCTGGCATGAGCTGAACATGTGTGTGGTGACACAGCTTGCGTGTGTGTGTGTGTATGTGCAAATACAGCTTTATTATAAAGCAACACACCCACCCCACATGTATTAACATACACATTACACACCACACTATCAATTACCAGTGGCCTGGTTGACTGCACACTCATGTTAAAGCTACGATCACAAGCCCCACAGTGTGTTTTGAAGCCGACCGCTCTTGTGTGACACCACTTCCATACTAATTGAACATCACCTCATTTCTCTCCTGTCTGAACAATACACCCCACACATTGCAGAGGTCAGAGATCATGGCATGCTGTAATCCATCAAACTGTCTGTTGGCCACACGAACTATAACATTGTGATAAAGTTCATCTGCTAGAGAAGTGTGTGAGCATGTGAGGCATGTTGCTGTAAGACACATAGACAGATAAATAATTATCTATTAATTATTATAATTTATAAATATTATAAACATTTATTAAAGCAAAAAACCCTCAGAGGCTTTACGTTACAATGATTGGTATGGAGTATTTTTCATATTTTGAATTCCTCAAACCCTAACTTAACTGTGACAAAATATGTAGTGTATGAATATGTATGGCTTACTTAGCCACATCAATTTAAGCTAATAAAAGGTATAGTAACATTTAAATGTTTGTGGTTGGTAAGACTTTTAAATGTTTTTTTTAAAGAAAAAGTCTCTTATGCATTTACTATATTTGTCAAAAGACAATAAAATAATATTCTTGTGAAGCATTAACAATTTAAATAGCAGTTTTCTATTTAAAAATATAAAACATTATTTTTTCCTGTCATGATAAACCTTTTTTCAGCATCATCAATCCAGACTTTCATATTAATGTGCTGATTTGGTGCTCAAGAAACATTTCTTATTATTAATATTTATGATAACTGTTTTGCTACTTTTATTTTGGTAAAAATATATTTTTGTATATACAGTATGTTTTGTCATGTGTAGTAGTATTGCTATAATATTAAAAAAAATGAATTAACATAAAATAAAATATTAATATTTTTAAAATATTAAACATTCTAATATTAAATATTAAAAATAGAATAAAATGGAATGGAATAGAATAAATAATTCTGCTTTCAAGGAATATAGATCTGTCGGTTGTTTATTGGTGTCAAACATAAAAAAAATGGTACATTGATATGGAATTTCAGGTGTGTTTATGTAAAGGCTTCTTTTTTTTAAATGTATTTTGTCTTCTCATGAGGTGATTTTTATGTGTTCTCTGTAGATCTGTACTGTACGCTGGAGGTGGACTCTTTTGGTTACTTCGTCAGTAAAGCCAAAACACGTGTGTTCAGAGACACAACAGAACCACAGTGGAATGAGGTCAGTTTTTTAATAGGGTATAATTATAATAAAGAAAAGGCACCTGCCAAATCAACATCATGTATCTGTCATTAATTGGTTTGTCCTCTTATAGGAGTTCGAAATAGAGCTGGAGGGCTCTCAGTGTCTGCGGATCCTGTGCTACGAGAAGTGTTACGACAAATCAAAGCTCAATAAGGACGATAATGAGATTGTGGACAAGATCATGGGAAAGGGACAAGTACAGGTAGGGCAAAGAGACAAGCACATTGCTAAAACCACAATATGTGCTCAACCGGCAAACACTCAGATCTGTGAGTAGACCCCACCAGACTGGGTTTAGACCACAAAAGGTCAGACATAATTTGTAGTGGTTTCCTGATTAGAGTTATTCTATTGTTGTCTGGTCTGAGTGTGTGCTCTGCAGATGGTGTGTTTGGTGCAGTATTTTTGACACAGGCTGCTTTAATGCCTGAGAACCTCTGGTTTGCATTTATTTCGCTTCACATATGTGCGGAAATGCCCCAGTTAAACTGAAGTTAGAGCATATGTGTTGAGATCAGTGCGTTTGCGATATGCCGCTGACGTTAGAAACAGTTATCAGGACTTGCATCAGCACAAGCTAAAGAATTTTCTTTTTTGTTTTACTGTGATAAATCTTTCATTGATATTCTTTGTTAGCCGTTAATGCTGTCGTTATCAAGCCATTTTGTCTTGTTTTGCTAAGCTTTAAACTTAAAGCTCAGTCAAATTTGTTTGAAAAGTATTGCATTCGTTTTTTCTTGTTTTAAATCTAGGGCAGCTTATGGGGGCTAAAAATGAGGTGGATTTAATTGCACTGGAGGTTTATTTCTGTTTTATGTTCATGTTATTCACTTGGGATCGTAGCCAGAGGTGAATTAACAGCACAAGAGATAATTCTCTGTTGTCACTGAGGATGTGGTGTGTGTGTCACATACACATGATAACACGACGAGCTAAACGCACACACACAGTACAGCTTCTACACACACTATGAGAGGGACTCATAGTGATGGTCTTTTGGGAATAGAGATGTCTCAGAGATACAGTACTTTATACCAGTGAGGGTGCAAACAAACCAAACAAGCCTTTAGGAAATGAGTGGATTTTAGTTGGAATAGTATGTGTTGCAGTGCATTACCTTTTAAAGTAAAGTTACAATATAGCATTATTCAGCAAAAAAAGCATTTAATTATGCTACCGCTGTACTTTTTTGCGTAGAGTAATGTCATTTACTGGCTGCAGTCTGAATTGAATTGATTGCAGTTTGAGGCATGCAACATATTTTGTATGCAATGCCATTTAGGCTTTTACAGAAAAAGGTGCAGAATTAACAGTTTTTTTCTGTTGCTTGCTATAAATTCCACTAATATGCAATGATTTATTTTTGTTTATCTATATTGTAAAAGGCCATTCACACATAATGCATTTTTGTGTTAAAACAAGATGCATGACAGTGGTATAATAAAAAAATAAATGTCATGGGACCTTTTTTTTTTTTAAAGACAAAAATCGCAGCATGAGCAAAACATTCAAAGATCTCCAGCTAGTGCATGTCTACACATAGAAACAATAGAAAAGCACTGCTGTAGAATACAAAAAAAAAAAAAAAACCGTTTGTGTGAACCCCTAAATAGAAAAGAAAATTGTTGTTTTTTTTGTTTTTTTTTCTTGGTATATTTGAGTAATGTAATTCTATTTTCCATTACTTATTTATTGTCTGATTATGTATATTGAATCTGATTATTTACAATATTGTTTACTAACATTAAGATTTTCAAATATATTTCTAATTGTAAAAAGTGTTTCATAAAATTATAGGCCAGCACGTGAGTTTTGTAGAAGGTTTACAGTGTTTCAGTGTACGTATGTGTGTTTGTTGAGGGAAGCAGCACAATCTGCCAAACAACCATCTTATATTCCCTCTAGTAGAAACCAAGTCTTCAAAGTGAAAAGGACACAGCTGCCTCTTATAGAGGTGCACTTCTCACTCACCCTTTAGTATGTGTGACCTATGGCCCGTTTGACTCCCTCCTATGGTGTAAAGTGTATTTTTAGGAGATTTTTGGTTACTTGGCCTTTCAAGTTAATACCTTCCTTCCTGGACAGAAAGACAAGCCGCTTCTGAAACTAAAGTGACTTCTTTCTGTGCATGTGAGAGGCCTTGTCCGTGTTTAAGTGAGTTTAAAGAGGGTGTTTAAATCGATGATGAGAAGAGACTTTGTGCAGCATACAGGTCGATACTGAAGTGGATTTAGATTAATTTTGAGGGTATTTATACAGGTTATTACTGAGACATTCCATCAACCCTTTAGGTCTATAATCAGTGTGTGACCTTGAGAATTTCTGCATCCAGTTCATTTGAGTAGATGGGTTTGTCTCAGTTGAGGACTTCTTTTTAAGGATCTAACACAGGGAGAAGCACAATTTTAAAACACTTGACATGAATGTAGCTGTGGATATAATGATGGCACATGCACACACAGTGCAGTATGAGAGGGGTAATGAGTGTGGAGTAGGCAGCTGTACTCTGGGAAAGAGAATGGGATATTTTGATGACTTCATCAGGTTTAATTAAAGTCATACTGCACCTGTCCGCTGGCCTTCTCTAAACCTCATCACAGCCCTCTAATGTGATAATGGCTGTGTGCTCAAGCAGCTGCTACAGAGAAACATGAGGATGTAATCTATGTAATGTATGGAAAGGTGTAGTAGTGGAATATACCGCCATATTATAAGATTTTTTTCTTCTTGATGTACATATAGCTATACTAGCTATATTTTTTTCAAATACCTTAATGTCAGTACTATGCTACATTTCTAATGCAGTTGACCAGTATCATATGTACTTACTTACATACATGGTTTAGGTACATCTGACTTTTAATTGTTGACTTTTAATTACTCATGAAGTAAGCATATTATATATTTACAAAATCTGAATTTTCAGCAGCTGTTACTCCATATTGTTCAGTGTCACATGATCTATCAGAAACCATTCTGAGATGCTGATTTGATGCTTAAGAAGCATTAATTGTTGTTGTTATTACTGTATTACTAGAAATATAAAAAATAACTGCATTCATTTTTAAATGACCCTAAAATAAAGCGTTAACATTAATTTTAATATTAAAAAACAAAACAAAACATTTATTCTAACGTTTACGTTTCACATAAAATACAGTAAATAAATATTTTACCCAGTATTGCTGTCTGATGTAATTTGTGGCAAAAAACGTTATCGTTTAAAATATTATTCTGCAAAAAGCTGGCCAAAAGGAATAAAAAAAGGTAGAATTACAGAGAGCTAAATCATTGTCATTCATGTGTTTAGGACGATATTAAATACACGCCAGGCACTTTATTACATTATACTGACTTGACTTGCCTGTGATCAGTGATATTGAGGGCAAGGTCAACATCTGGACCATCTTATGCTCTAAAACACACAATCCTCTAAACTAATCAGTCTCTGTCATTTCGATTATGTAATGCTGTGATTGTGTTGCTGTCATGAGTATCTGAGCCTGATCTTCTGTTTAAATCTTTCCCTCTGAGCGTCTGTTTTCTTAACTTCTCTGGTTGAGGTGGACGGAGCCAAAATGTTTCCCTTCCCTCCCTGGAGAGATCCTGATTTATTTAACAACTTTCTGGCTCCTACATTTAAAAATCCTTAAATGGTCACATTGTAGCAACTCCCTTCTGCTTTTCATGGACCCTGGTACTACATTCATGTTTTATGGGGAGATGGGAAAACTTCTATACATCTATTCACATCCACAAAACAACGTGATCATGATTCATGTCATTCTATGTGAGAAATAAGCCAAAGTCTGTTAATGAAGTGGTTAAAATAATGTACAGTATGTGTTGTTGGTCAGATGATGATCACAGTCACTAAATCTTCATCTACGTTCCTCACCAAATTTCCAGCGTCAAGTCATTTTTCCGCCTGCGCTGAAACCACAGTACTGTGCAAATCAACAAAATGACAGCCATTCAGAACAAGCAGCTCATTGCAGCTAGCATTTACAGTTTTTAATCACTGTAAAGTCCTTGGTGCTTGTTCTGCATGGGTAAGAAAGACGTGGAATTACATGGTAGTCAGAAGCTGATGTGATCCATTAATATCACTCAGGCCTTTTATTTCAGCATATCTGGCTTGGGACCGACGGGAGTTGATCTTTGACCTCTGGGGGCTTTATCTGTTATTGTCCATTAAAGAGCTTTTAAGTGCTGTTCTCCTTTTGTTGAGACTGAAGCGGCCGATTGATGATGGAAAACTAATCAATACTGTAAGTGTCACTATGTCAAATCAAATACAAACACTCACAGATCCTGTCAAATGAAGCTTTAGGGAGCTTGATTGAAAAGACATGTTGCTTAAAGTGATTAACATTTACTGTCACGCTAATGCTTTCCATTAACAAGGTGTAAAATATCTATTTTCATTTTGTCAAATTAAGCTCATCTAACATATTTAATAGTTCTTTGGAGGAGGAGGAGAAGAAGAAAAAGAAAACTAACTTTCTGCTTTTAATGCTTTATAAAAAGTTATTGGATTTTGTAATGTACCGATTCGTACGCTATTTAAAAGTAGCATGAAAGACTGAAAACAAGTTCATCGTCTAACTTTCGAAACACTTTCATCATACCATACACAATGACCTGAGAGTGTTACGTTGATGTAGATAGCGATATGATGTTTTGCTTTTCTCTGTAGTGGCTTGTTATATAATGCCACAGATGACAACCACAGCATTTTACAGGCAGGAAGTGTGTAAGATTGCTTTTATGCTTTACTCCTCTCCTCACCAGCCTCCTTCTCCTCTCCCTCAGGGAGTCCTCTTTCTCTTCATGCCTTGCTTTATCTCTCCCCCTTCAGTCAGTATCTTATGGTCTTTTCATGTGTTTTCAGCTCTTTGGCTGTGAAGTGTTATGTTGAATGTCCTTGTGGAAACTCTTTGAGTTATAATGATCTCTCTGGGTGGGGTTTTATCCCCTTTACTCCCTGTAAGGCAACTAATAATATACTTTGTCAACACTTTGCTCTATTTCAAATATATATTGTTTAAAGGGAGCCATATCTTACACTATAATAGCATTTTATAATTCCCTCACATCATTTAGTAATTTTAAAATATTAGAAATGAATATTTGGAAACTGGTCTGGGATAAATAAGAAGTTCAAAAGAACAGCATTTATTTGAAATATAAGTCTTTTTCTGCATTATACATGGCTTTACTACCATGTTTGGTCAATTTAATGTTAATTCATTGTTCGTATGCTGGTGGAACAGGACATCATGTCCTCTTTGAGGCAGTATTCTTATTGGCAGTAACTCGAACTGCAACAAACCCATTTAGAACAGAACTCTTCTAAAGCTCCCTACAGAGACAAACAACAGCCAGCAGCTCTCTCCTGGTCCCGTACCTCCCACCGACTCAGTGCGCTTTGAGGTATCTCTACAAACCCACACTTTCTGTGTGTAAGAAAACAGCTTTCTGGCAGGCTGGTTCCAGATGAAATGTATTAAAATCGATTAAGCTCTGAGCTTGTTCGTAACACCTTTTAGCAAAAAAGTTCATCAGCCTTCAAGAGCATTTACACTTTATTTGCGGTTAACCACGAAGGTCTGGTGTCATTTTATATACTGATCTGGTTTATGTTACAAAATAAATAAATAAAACTAGTCTATTTGGCCTGGTTTCTTGGTTTTGGCATCTTCGGGTTGTCTTTGTGTGGATATGGTTGAGCATGGATCCATGCACCGTTATTGTTTTCCAGTAGCTGTGCATGAATGCATGGAGCGTATTGTAATCTGAATACTATGGACAGTCATTAATCATAACCACTCCATCCGTCAGGTTTTTTTGTAATATGTCATGTCACCTCTGTTTCTCTCGCTTTCCCTCAAACATCCTACAGTCCCCAGAGGGCCCTGAATCCATCAGCCCTGACAGATGGGTGTTTTAAGGCACCCGCGGATACATACACTCGCACACACAAACTCGCTGTAGGGTGCACATACTAACAAATTGGTGGGACAGATTTGTTGCATATAAATGCCGATCCAGCTGAAGCTAGCTGGCTGTCTATATGAGACACATATATGTGTTTGTGTATTAAAAAACTGCAACTTGAGCATCCCTACTCAGTATTTTCTACATCATCAAATCTTTTTACCTTGTGTATGGTGTTTAATGGCTTCAGGCTTCAATTTATTTTTGCTTTATTTTTGCTTCTCTGGCAGTACCATTGTTCTGTAATTTTCGCTCTTTGCATCACCAAACAACACATCTCTAATAGTCAAATCACCACTAATCACATTTATTCTCCTGCTGTTATTTCTGTCCCGTCTATTAAAATCTCGGTTTAATCTGTTTTCAGGTTAATTCATTATGTTTATAGACTGTTTTCTGTAACCTGACCTCTCTTAGTTAACTAATTCCAGGTTTACTGAAGGCTTTTTCTTCTAGATTCAAGTCTGCAGTGATCTGGCTATAAAAGCAGAATTTAGCAACAAGGATCGGATATAATTGGGTCATGTTTAGACAGGAAGTGGAACACAAAGCCCCAGTGAAAACCTCTTAATTTAGCTGAAATTCACCAAAATTCAGAAGCCTGCCAGCTTGTGTTGATCGGAGTCTTTCTTTGGAAAGTCTAATCAGATTTTGTATTTATTGACTTTGGAGTTATTGAATAAGAGTTTATTCATTTAGTTCTTGAGAAACAGCACAATATGTCACTATAGGATGATTTCTTTCTGTGTTCTAGAAATATATCTCCTCCCTCTCGGTTACTTTTTCAATCTCCTTCACAGCTCAAATATTCATCAGGGCTCAGAGAGCTCAAAACAGTGATGCTCAAGGGTATTACGGAGCTAAAGAGTAAAACAACAATGAGTTCATTGAGTTCACTCTGTTTTTCCAACTCTTATATCACCTCTACAGCTTCACATTTCTGAGGCAGAGTCATAAATTTTGGATTTTGCCTTTTTTTATCATGTTACATTTAAGTTATGTCAACAATATATCAGTATATAACAGTATGTCAACTATAATCCAAAGATATAAATGATTTGGTCATGGATAACACGCAAGTAATAACAAGTAATGTTTTCTTGACCCAAATATTATTCACACGTAATGCGTTAATTCCGTTTTGTATTAAAAAACTGCACATTTTTTGTTAATATTGTTGGATAGCAATGGAAGAAAATCAAGCAATCACAGTTTGAAATTTATCTTTACACTGAAACTATATTTATTAAAGCACCAGTGTCTTCTCAGCACTCAGCACAGCAGAGAAATTCAGTGAAATGTTAACACAACTTCCTGTGGTGTGGAGTTACATCCTCCCCATTGCACATCATCTATACGAAGCATTACATAATCGTAAATCTACCCATGCAACTTCTCTGAGAGAGAACATGCATGCTTTATGTAGTTTTCGGTTTCATTCATTCAAGTCAAGAGCAACATTACGCTAGTATAGGCTACTCTATAAAGTTAACTAAACCTCACCTTTTTTTCACACAGCAGAAAAGTTAGATCTAAAATGCATAACCAATATTCATTTAACAGATTTAATGGCATCTGTAAGCTTTTTTTTGTGCACCATTCTGCCAGTGCATTGTCTTTTTGCTATGGAGCAAAAACCATGTACCTGAGCAAATTTATTCCTGAATTCTGTGACAGAAACAACAGTCAGAAAGAGCGACCAGCAGTATTGTTTGGGTGGAAAGTATTTAATCAGAGATTACAGCTGGCAGGTTTTTTTTCCTCAACAGAAAGCACAAGAACATGAGAACAAAGAAAGAATGATGGCAGGTGGTCCAATAAAACAATATGTCAGCATGTCAAAAACATAAATCAAAGAGGGGAGATGTACCCTTCATGCGCAGCCCTGCCCCCACAGGCTACTGTAGAGACCCCCAGGGAACCCACTTCATCTTATACACATCCTCATCCACACAAAACCTTCTCTCGGCCTTCTCTGTTTGTACGTTCCGACTCAAAATGAAACTTTTAACGCACAAGCCAATGGAGAAAACAATACATTGGTTTTATATTGGTTATATACAGGTCATGAAAGTCATGCTTTATTGCATTATTTAGCGATTTTTCCTTATTATTGCTAAAATATTTTGTCACATTGTCAAACGAAGCATTTAAAAGGTTTCCACTTATGAATCTGAATGTGAAAATAACATTTTGTCACCGAAAGTCATATTTGATTATATTCAGATGATGCTAACATTGAAAAAACATTTTAAAAAAACTAACAAATTTTGCTTATTTGCAACATTTAATCATCGCAGTTAATAGTGTTAACTGTCTGTTTGATTACGTGTAATATATAACTGACTGCATGATGCTTACTTCTATATGATTCTATTGCCATAGTCACCACTAATAACCTACTCCTAAATATAATGTAGATTTCTTTTTTTTTTCTTTACTTTTTAAAATAGAAAATGCTCTGTAAAGCTGCTTTGCAACAATTGGTATCATGAAATGCACTATACAAATAAACTTGAACTGAATTGAATTTTAGATCATCTATACTTTTCTGCTTTTGTTTCAAATGATATTTTTTGGACCTAATCAAGTGCAATATATCTGATATTCCAGCCTGAAATGGTTTTATCATGTATGGTATGTGTTTATGAACAAAAGAGCTAAGAAAATAGTGAGAAGTCCGAAGCCCTATGTATGACTTTCTACAGGAAGCAGAGCCCATGAGAACGCATTTGGACCAAGTGCCTTTTTGAATACCAGAGATGATTGATTCAGAAGTGACACGATGAAGCCAGAGAGCATTCCTGTCCTTCTGTCTCTTCATGAATAGCAGATGATATTGGTATGAAGGCTTGTGGATAAAAGCAGTTGTTCTCTCCTGTTTGTGTCCAAGAGATTTTATATCAATACACATAGTAGAGCAAAACACCAACTGCACTTTTACTTTTTTGGGCACTTGTGCACAGCTTTATGTACAGTATATATATATTTAAGCTGTTTAAATTTATTATTAGAAATTCCTTTATTTTCATAAATGTAATCAAGAGCCTTAGATTTTCATTGTTTATTTGTATTATCGGTTTAATTTTTGAATGATGTGTGGATCACCCCTTCCTTACTTTATTTTGACTATATATATATATATATATATATATATATATTTAAAGAAAAATACTTTAACTCAGATTTATTGAATCAAGTATTGGAAGACAGACAGAAATGTTGTTATCATAATGTTACAAAAGCATACAAAAAGAACTTACTATTAGTCTGCACTTTTTTATCAACAATACTGCTATATTGTGAGAGCCATAATTTATATATTTAGTTCCAGTTGTACTTGTTAAATTTTTCAAGTAAATGTGTGACTGATATAAAGAGACTCTTTGTGCTGTGTATATTATTTATTTATTATTTATTCTATTTTTTTCCTGAAGATATAGTGAGTTCACACACACATTGCCCTGGGCTGCCATTTCTGTTTGCCAGCCGGCTAATCAGATTTCCCATTATTAATTGTGCCAGATTTTTGCCCTCAATGTAATCCGTCTTTTCTCTTTTTCTCCCTAGAGGAACAGGACAGAACATTTTTGTGTCCCCTGCTTTTCCCACTCTTGGTTTCAGATCTCTCTCTCTTTTTTTTTTCCTTCCAGCTATTCTTGTATTTTTCCAATGCTTAATTTTCTGGTCAAGCCCTCTGAGCATTTCCTATCTCCTACTCATAATTTCCTGTTGGTCCTTTTTCCTATCTCAGTATCTCTCAGTGTTTCTCAGCATTGGCCAGGCCTGATGCTCTGTGTAGTGAGAGGCCTGTCACAGATGATGTGTGTAGGCTTGCTGTGATAGTCAGTGTTGACGGTATTAAGCCACAAAACCGGGTTACATCATTTGCCCAGTGAGGCACCAGCCACCTGAATTTGGACTTTTTATACTAGTAAAAATCATTTAACTCAGTAAGCAGACACTAAAATTAAAAACTGAAATATTTAGTTTTTAAACTAATTGCAAAAGCACCTGTTTTTCAGTATTCTGGATCTTGATAAGCCTGTTGAATGTTGCCGTTTAAATTTTTTAAATTATTTATTTAAAAGAATAGTTCTGAGATCATAGGAGCTCTGAGGAATAGTTGAGTTCCCTGCTGATCTCTGACATGAGTCTGCATTGGTGGCATAAGCTCAGGTGAGAATAAACCAATGAGGATAGAGCAATACTAAACACCAGTAATGATTTAAAAAAAAAAAAAAAGTTAGAGGATTTCACTATAAGCAACTTACATCGAGTCAGAGGTCAGCCAAGAAGCCGGAACTCATCAATTTGCTTCAGAAGTCATGTGTTAGCCCCCCAGAGGTGTATGGGTAATGCTTTTTATTTATTTATTTAAAAAAATAGCCACTATCCACCAGCATTACCAAACTTGGGATAAATTTTAAAACAACTCTGACTGTGTTTGTCTGATAAAAGAGAGTCATATACACCTAGGATGGCTTGGGGGTGAGTAAAATATTGAGTAATTTTCCTTTTTGGGTGAACTATTCCTATAAACTTTGTGTAATTTATTTATTTTCTATGACATCAAGGTGTAGCCAATGCCGTGCCTCCAAGCTTTCTTAGCCGTTTTACTATTAAACATTTTTGTTATTTATTTGCTTCCACAGTGTTTGCTGATTTTGTATACCTATTTAAAGTTTGCTAGTTATTTCTTATTTTAAATTAGGCATAGCTTATGGCATGGTTTATTTTTATCCGTTCTGGGAAATGTTCTCACCGTCACAACCCTAGTACTGTGCACAGGGGCTGAAGCTGTGAAGAATGTTCTCAGGACATGCTGTAGAGTAACAATTCTCAGTACACGATAGAGAATGAAAGCGTTTCCTTCAGATTCACATTCAAGAGATATGTCTTCATTCCACTTGCCTGCTGTAAACATGTCAACTTTAATTAACTTGCTTAGCAAGGTTTTCTTCAAGCTGATGTTCCATCATAATGTGTCTAATATAATGATTCTAAAACACCATTTATACTGTGTCTTACTGGCAGGCAAGATATGTCTTAACCATCCATGATATCAACAAGAGATTGATTTTTCTGATTTTGTGCATTTCTTTTTTTATGGAATTTTCTGTATTTCCAACCAATCACAGTTTGGATCACTCTGGATATTCTGAAACCAGGCTGTGTAAGCGGACTAATGAGTAGACATGTTTACCTTTTTGTCATGATGACATTTAATCTGCCATTTATCCAATTCTCAGCAATGACCTTTTTCAAGACAAGTCAAAGCTTAAAAAATCACAAGGGGTATTACTGATGTAATTTATATTGTAGGGTTAAACGTGGAAATATATTGAGATTGTGTAAACCATGGTTCTTATTTTCTTATTTCAGGTGATTAACT
This sequence comes from Enteromius radiatus, assembly GCA_032357445.1. Lineage (NCBI taxonomy): Eukaryota > Metazoa > Chordata > Actinopteri > Cypriniformes > Cyprinidae > Enteromius > Enteromius radiatus. The sequence continues at coordinate 17,898,658 of JAUCMS010000095.1, read as the reverse complement.
AGAAGCCCATTCAAAACAATGATTTAATTTTTGGTGATGAATTAAAAGTACCTCGAGTAAATGGGAAGTTTCCAGGTTTTGGCCTGCAAAAATGCATCACTTCTTTTACCTTGATGAATAATGTGGCCTCAGTACCAATCTAAATGTTCTGTGTGACTTCCACTACGTTTTCAAAAGTTACAATCATACAAAAAAAGTTGGAGAAAGTATAAAGACAGCTAAGCTACTGTGTTTGTTGTGTAATGCCAGTTATGTACAAACATCAAATAACTTCTAATTGGCTGGAAATGTGTCACATGTGCCCAATAAAGTGCCCAGGTGCTGAGAATTTTCCAAAATATAGCTCTTATGTATTATATAAGATTATATAATAATACAGTAGAGGGACATTTTATACCTGCAGAATCCCTGCACATGGCTATGAGGTGTGTTTGTTCTCATGGTTATTGACAGTGGCTTTTCTTCACATGTGGTCAGGTCTGATCAATACTATCTGCTCCTCGGGGAACCATCACACAATCAGATCACACTTCTGCTATCTCAGCACCAATAGCTGTGTGATATAGTGACAGCAGAGACACCATGTGATTTCAGATGTCAATATTTCTGTGGGATCTAAGGAATAAACATTTTTTTGTGTAGGGGTGTGTGTGTGTGTAGTTTGCTATAATTTCCCTTGGCCAATGTTAAAATATTCCTGTACATGGCTGCGTTTAAGTTACGACATCAAATGGTAGTCGAGTCAGCGTTTTCCAACAGGTAATAAATGCACTTCCTCATTCAAGCATTTTCTGATGCTTATTCACTTGAGCTGAGTGAATAGCTCAGCCGCTGGGCTGCTTTAGATGGGCTTTAACGGCCTCTTATCTGTAGCTGCAGCCTTACTGGATGAGGATTAACTATTTAGCCATGAGGCTATTGCTTTAAATCACTTACACAACACACACACACTATTAGCCCTTAAGATATTTAATGTTGACACAACTGTTAAGGGCGTTTTTGTAAAAGACAATCGCCTCATCCATTGTAAACAATCTTGAATCCTGCATGAACCCAAAGTTCACCTCCATAAAACACACACACACATGCAGTGGAGTTTATAGACCTGTCATTTTCCCTCAAGTATCCTTTAAAGACCAGCTCTTTTTTTGAGTTTGTTATGCACTCAAATGTCATTTCCTGAGTTAAAGCAGAAGGCTGACCGAAAGAGACATTTTGGCACAGCACAGTTCAGTCTTGTGTTGTTTCTCTTGTTTGGGTGATATATTACCCTCCAAAGAAAACAAATATATACACAAGTGTGTGTGTGTGTGTGTGTGTGTGAGGAATAAAAAATGTCTTACTAAAAAGAGTTTTATAGCCTATAGTGTTCGTTATTGTGGAAACTGCAGTGATATGTACTTATTTGTACGTATTTTGTGTCTCATTAAAAAGTGCACCCGTTTATGCCACGAGACCAGCTAGTCATAAATGTATATTTTTCTCCACATTTCAGCAAGGGGCTTCATCAAACTTCAAAGGGGCCATAAAAATTACTTGAGATTGTCTGAGATAAAACTAGCATTAAAAAAAAGAAAATCAATCCTGAATATAAGAGGTATTTAAAAATAATCAAGATTATACATTTTACTACTATAGTGATGCAGGTTACAAGATGTTTTTCAGAGTAGAAATTATTTCTCAAAATCCTTAGCCAGTAAATTATAAACCTCTGGAAATGTAATGCAAAAGACTGGGATCCCTGAGGAACTTTTTATTTTTAAACACTTTGTCATTATGAAAGATGTTACAAAGGGAAATCCTAGAGCGATTAGTACTATTGATATTTTGGCTTTATAATAGGCTACTAACAGTGGGAAGGAGGATTTGGGGTTAAATATGACAGATTTGTCATGGCAGTTTTTTGTGAGATTCACCAGTTGAGTTGATGGGCAGTTAAAGATGACCAAAACATGATGAGAGAGGAACAGATAACAACAGACAGCGAGAGATACAGAAAGGTTACATCCCTCATTCATGACCCAGACATCATTATCAAGTCCCCCGGTGGAAGTAGCTGACTCAGGAAACATCCCCTTCTTCTGCACACAAATCAGTGTAACTCTGAGAGGGAGTTTGACAGAAATGTCAGAGGAACATTTTCCCTCACCTTTAAATGTCACTTCCTTCTCATTCCTGCAGCCGCACTCACACAAACATTCAGCTGTAAGATTTTAGCTTTTTAGAAAGAAAGCTTTTGAACTCCTTTTGATTTTTGTTGATTTAACTTTGCTCTGTTAGGGTAGGTGGTGTGTTATGATGGGAAAGTGTGTGTGATAATGGCGAAGGCTGTTCTCTTCAGATATAAAGACTCTCTCTCTGTAATAAACGCAGGATTCCAATCTAGTTGTCGCCTGAACATTGCGTCAGATGTCACAACAGAGTGCGTCATCCTCCCTTTTCCAGGGTTTGTTTTCAGTACGCCTCGACTCGTCCACATAGATTTTCTTTGATATCATGGGGTTTACGTATCTCCGTCTGAATGTTGTCTATCAGAACAAAATTGTCTTCTTGTATATGCTGCATGCATTTGATAGAAAATGTAAATATAAATGTATAAATGAATCAAAATCTTTTTATTGCATAAAGTAATAATAATTAATCACTTAAAAATGTTAGTTTTAGGAATTCTTACTATATTATTAATGTAAAATGTAAAACAGTTTTTGTGAAAACCATGATGCATTTGTTTAAGATTCTTTGAATAGAAAGTTTTATTATGTACAGGATGTAAATGCTGATCTTTGGATCTTTCTATTCATCAAAGAATCCTGAAAAAAAAAATTAACTGTTTTAAATATTGATGATGATGATGATGATGATATTTCTTGAAATCAGCAAATCAGCCTATTAGAATGGTTTCTGAAGGATTGTGTGACACCGAAGACTTGAGTAATGCTGAAAATTTAGATTCGATCATAGGAATAAATTACATTTTTAAAATATATTCAAATAGAAAGTAGTTACTTTAAATAGTAAAAATATTTCACAATATTACTGCTTTTGCTGTATTCTGAATCAAATAAATGCAGGCTTTGTGAGCAGAAGAGAATTCTTTAAAATTAAATAGTTAAATGTTACTGCTGAAAAATGTTTGACTGGTAGTGTTTGTTAAAATTAACATACTGTATATAATATATGTTTAAGATATAGATTAGATTTGTTTCGGCTATGCATGTTTGGACATGTGGGTCTCTGTTCATGAGTATGTTCCTCTAAATGCTGGAAGGGTTGCGTTAGTCTTCTCCCAGAAAATCTGATCCAAATGGGTCAAGACCCAAATAAACACTCTAGAGGCACCACAAGACAATCTGTTTAATCAGCTGACAGTAAGCTCTCAGACCTGCTACTGAACCACAGAGAACCAAAAGCTGAGTCAATACACCTTATTTCATCATATCCACTAGATCTTTGTATCAAAAAGCTGCTGGAGGGGGAGCATATGATAATCTACTAGCATTTGGTGGTGACAGTATGACCAAATGCAGGAAGTTAAAGTGCTGATGAGAGGTGGTTGGCAGTTTTTTGGTACAACTACTGAATCCCAGCTGTGGGACCCTGCTGGAAAATATTCCGTGTGTGTGTGGAGAAATTTCTGAGAGAAACCGAAAGGGCAGCATAAGAGGCTTTTGTAAAGGTCTGGTTTTGAATAATGAATTGTAAAACAGCTCGCATTAACTTTTGTGTTTCTATACACAGCTTTAAGTCGTTGTTATGTGCTATGTAAATATCTCTCAGTGATGGGCTTTTCTGCATTTTTAGTGTTTTAACAGCAGTGACAGTTTTAGGATTTTTAATTATGTCTCATTAATTATGCTCTTTTAAAACATCCATTACTAAATTCAGTCCTGTTAAAAACCACCACTACAGATACCAAAGCTGAACGTTTTTTTTTTTTTAACAAATCCACAGACTTGACTAACTGTATGCTTTCACATGGTCTACTATGACCAATAATCTTGTTATATGTTTAGTAAACCTGCATTTAATTCTCTTCTATTTTAAATATGGTCCTATTAGTCGGTTTATTGAATATCAATTATTCTATTATTAGGGCTGTGATCATATGCGTCTAATATGTCTCTGATGGACCCATAACCACTCAACTATACAGGGTTTTCAATTTCTTCCTGTGATAACCTGAACTTTAAGTGACTGCTATGCTAAGAATGTCAGAATTGCACATCAACATCATTTCTGAGAATAGATTTCCAGATCATTCCTTCATTCTAACTGTGTGAGCTCATTGTTATGTGCTTGTGTCATTCCTGTGGAGCTCCACGACACAGTCCAGGTCTTAACAGCACACACTCCTTTCACACAACTGCTTTATCTATCAAATGTATTTTTAATAAATTCCCTAATCTGTAGGGAATTTATCATCCCTACAGATGTTTTTTAATAGTTAATTTCACGTATAGCTTTATTTTCCTGTCGGCTATTTTACTGCCAAAACACTGCTTCTTACTTTATAACACATTGTATGCATTATGTCAGATGTCCCTAACCACCAGGTCGAGACCCACAACTGGGCTATTAAAGAATTTCTACTGGGTCACAAAATGTGTATGGATATAGAATAGATATAGAATGCATAGAATTGCGGAAATACAGAGTTGCGTATACATACACATAAAAATAGCCTGTCAATAACCCTTCACTGCATTGTCATTCTCTTTCCCTTAAATATTTTTTCTGGATTATCCGAAAAAATTTTTATAAAAAAAAATAAACAATATTATTCATTGAACCGCTATATAAGGCTATTAATAAACAAATAATCATACTCTAACTTAAAATGCTACAAAAACCTCAATAACTAGTGTTTAAAATCAAGCAGCTTTTCATAATTACAATAGAAGTTTTGGAAATATGACCTTTGAATGTTATGTTGGACTACAGGAGGCCTTTAGATCAAAAAAGGTAAAGAACCAATAGTATAAACACACACACATTGTCATTCACCTTTCACCCTTTAACTTCCCATTACCAGTCCAACAAAGATTAGAGCCATTTCCGATCCTGTGCCTCATTTTTCTGGTCAAAGGGTCACCTGTGCTTGACCTCGGGATCATTTTTGTGACCTTTTTTAGAGGTTAACTACTTTAGAAGGGGTGAGACTGATGTTAAATACTTGGGATCTTAACTTCTTAATTGACAAATAAATGTATTGTTTGTATTTTATTGTTAGCATCTGTTTATAGTGTTTTTTTTAGATGGATGCCCTGGATCATCGTTGTAGTTCTTTCTGTTATAAAGTAAGATTAGCAGATGAAGGAACATCAGTTGCACTTTATTTTAGCACTTGTATAAGGGAACTACATGGGTTAAAGGGATAGTTCACCCAAAAATTACAATTCTGTCACTCACTCTCAAATTGTTCCAAACCTTATGTTCTTATGTCAAAAAAAAAAAAAAAAAGATATTTTGAAAATTGTTGGCTATCATTAACTGTTTGGTTAACAACTACAAAATATCTTAATTTGTGTTCATCAGAAGAAAGAAACTCATACATAACTTTATTTTGTATTTTAATTTACTAAAATTAGTTTAGGTCAAATAAGATTTGCTGGACCCACTAATGACCTTAGCTCGAATGAAAAATTGTACTAAGCAATTATAATTGTCTTTTCTTTTCCCCTCACATCTCAGTAGGGTTCTTCTGTGTTTCTTTTTGCAGTTCTGTCTTACATAATAGACGTGCCACATTTAAGTGTATTAGTGCCACTGCACAACAGCAAAAGAACATATCTGTATGTGTGTAGCACTCCTGTATAAAGATAAAGCAACTTGTCCTGAAATGTGGAGTGTGTGCTGCTGATGTAGTCTTTAAACCAAGTGTTGCATAACAGAGATTGAAAGTAAGTGGCTGGTAATTACACACATTCACACAGAGTTAGTGTCGCCCACTGTGTGTGGACACAGGCACAGTGTGTTTTTCATCCGTTAGTCCTCTGTTTTTCTGTCCCTTTTTACTTTATCTCTGCACATCAGTCTGTATTATTTGGTGCATCTGTCAGCCTCCATATAAACCCCAACCCGCAGCTTCATATATCCCTGTCCCCTGCAGACTGCTTCAGTACTCGCGTCTGTTATTACTGAGGAAGGGCAGGACGGTTCGGGCACAGGGGGTCGTTCTCATAAACTCTTTCTAAATCACTGCTGTCTTTCTCATGAAGGAATCAATCTGCCTAAACGTTGCATCTTATGATGTGTAAGTGTGTGAGAGAAAGATAATGTGTGTCCTGTATGAAAGTGTTTCCTTTTGCAACAGGAAATTTGGAATCAAATTTTCATTTTGCTATATTTTTACTTCGAAAATATCTGCAGTTCCCTTGTGTGATGTATAGAGGTATAAAGCAGATGGATTTTTACCATCACAGGAATAAAATACATCTTAAAATATGTTCATATAGAAAACACAGTGGTTGGGCCCCGGTTGTGGAATAATCTGCTGCTTGAGATCAGAAAGGCTCCTTTTCTATCCATTTTTAAGTCACTTTTAAAAACTTACCTGTTTGACTGTGCTTTTTAATTTCCCTTTTATTACATGATATTCTGATTTAGATTACTACTATTTTATACTATTCATCTGTCCTCATTATTATTATTTTAAATGAACAGTTATATGCTCTATTTTCTCTATTTTTGTTATTATCTCCTCTTATGTTTTATGTATTTTGACTCGATTTTCTTGTTAACGTACAGCACTTTGGTCAGTCTTTTTAAATGTGCTTTATAAATAAATGAACTTGAACTTACATACTGTAAATAGTATAAATAGTAATATTTCATAATATTACACTTTTTACTGTATTTTTATTCAAGAAAATACAGCCTCGGTGAACATAAATGACATTTTTCAAACATTAAAAAACTTTCCACATTCACAAAATTCACTTGCTTGCAATCCATATATATCCCCTGGGACCCATTTTTTCATGTCATTGCATTATTTAGAGGATAAGAAAAATGGAACAAAATGCTGTTTTATATTATGCTGTGTCCTCTATAGAAGACACTGGGAATTAACATGAATAGGAAAAACTGTGTGTGTGTTTGTTTTTAAATCGCCATCCGACTTTGTATAATAATGATTTTTAACTATGTTCTAAAATATGTAACAGAATTATTTCATTTACCATTTTGCTAATTGAAATGTGTAAATTGTGTAAAAAGAGGGTTTCCCCTTTTATACAATGTATATTAATATAATTTACATATTAATATGTATAAAGTAGTAATAATAGATTTAGTCATTGTCAGGATTTTCATAGTAGTATCTAATATTTCATAGGTATATTGAAATATAATTTCTTTCCCTATTCATTTTTTTGTGTCACCCAATATGTGTAATTAAACATGCTTTAAGTCCTGGAATCCCTATAGTGGATATAACGAAGTAAAAAA
>JAUCMS010000095.1:17857063-17891109 GCA_032357445.1 Enteromius radiatus | reverse complement strand
GATAATAATATATATATATATATATATATATATATATATATAAAATTTTAGTTCAGGTGTTGTGAACTGTACATATTATTAGCTAACATTAGATTATGTATGTGGACCATCCAGCTTTCTAGATATTGTTATCTGCAACTGGCACTGAAAAAAAGAATCAGTTGATAACTAGAGTGCACATTTTCTGATATGACTGTGCTTAACCTCTTGATATCACTAGCAGCCATGTTTAAAATCTCTCCTCAGTGTAATCATGCAACACCCTGACTAAAGTGAGACAGATCAACACTCAGGATATAACCATGTTAAATGTGCTCTGTACGCCTCAGGATGCTTCTCTCTCCTCAGAACTGCTGTAATGTTGTTAGCGCTGTGTGCGGCTCCGTGGAGAAGCTCATTATGTGAATGTATGGCTTGTGTTTTCAGGCTTGATATTGATTGTGTTTACAGTATATGAGCTTCCACATGCTAATGGCTGTGTTTGCTCACTGTGATCACAGATAATGCTCACTCTCTATCTGTATCACTGTGTCTGCGGCTCTGTTCCAAATCCTAGTGAGCTCCCTACGTTTAAGGTAAATGCATTTCCAAAAGGTTAGCAACAGTATTGTGCTGGCTATGGAGATAAATCATTATGACCAAATTATAAGCCAGCATTAGGGTAAGGCAATCCCAGAATGCTTTACTAAAAGCTAGGGGAGAAATGTCATTGCATAATTGTTTCCAGTATCATTGCATATTACTGTTACTCCTAATAGTTTTGTGTGCTGTGTATTAGTGTGTGGAGTGCAAATTTTATTTTAATAATTTATTATAGCAACTCCAGTGGTTTAACCGTTGTCAGCATGAACACATCTTTACAGCCATCTCACTAGATTTTTAGTACAGTGCCTTTATTTCTCTCAGTCCCTCGATGCCAGACAGTTCCTGTGCTTGTACTTTGGTGTGAGACTAAATTATTAACTTCTGAAAAATCTCTGAACTCTGCTTCCTGCCTCCATCTGTCTGGAAGTAGGTCACAGCACACACACACACCTGTCACTTCAGTGTCCACTCTTACACACACTCAAGTCACCCCACAGTCCAGGTACACATCATGTCAGAACCAGCACACACCCCCTGAGACCATCTGACAGATGCCTGACATGACATGACATGAACCCCTACTGCGTGCCATGATCCTTACTCTAGAGTTCAACTGAACCCAGATCAGCTGTAAGCTCACATATGCTGCTTGTATACGTACTGTAGCAGGAACCGTACAGAAACTCATCTGCTTTCTCTCTCCGTTCCTGTGGCAGGATGTTTACCTCTGCCTGTCTCTATGGTATTCAGAAAGGGGAAACTGCTTGATCTCAAGGGTTATTGGATTTCCTCTGAGAGAAAGAGAATGTGAGAGAGTTTTCTCCTTTCATTATTCTAGGTGTATGTATCAAAGAGCTGCAGTTAGAGACTTTGAGTGCGTGAGAATCAGTTGTACATGGAGGATGGTGCAGTAACTAGAACTATTAAAAACTGTGAATTTAAAAAGAAAAGCTGAAATAAAATCGAATAGCAAGATTCACATTTGGAAAAGGTGAATTACTAAAATTACTGAAAGAATAACAATAAAAATAAAAAAAAAAAAATAAGCTTAATAGAAATGTTAAAAACCCAAACCAATACCATTTTTAAAAGCACAGCAAAATATCTAAAACTTACATGGAAATTAAAATAAAAAATAAAAGGTAAGATGCAATTTATGCTTTTTGTACAATTTTTTGTACAAATTTCATCCCTTTGATGAATATTAGGAGTCTTAATGATTGCTGTGGAATATCAGACGATACAATATCATCCACGTGACGCTCAAATGAGATAAAACTGGGACAATCTGCCGAGTTCAGCGAAAAGATCCTGACACACACAGATGCTAAGATGACATTTCAAAGTCTGCTTTATTGTGAAGTCTTTAGATAAGAAGGGTGTGTGTTTTGTGTTGGTGTTGTTGTTATTAAAGCCATTGTTAGTCTGTAAAATGATTGCTGCATATTTAATGATGCTTGCATCAGAGCTGTTATTAAATTTCAGTTTTCCTCGTGCACTAAATCACAGTGCGGCTGCTCTGAATATTGATTCAGTTAAAGCAGTTATAGTAGCACAAACACAGTCACCCTGGCAACCCGGCATCATCTATGTATCTGTCAAGGTGCTCTAATACCTTTCCTGCCCCTCAGCTACTACATGCACACACACACACACACACATGTTCAGAAAGAAGTAATGCATGATAACTGTGAAGCTGCTTTTGTTCTTAAAACCATCATTAGTGTGAGTTTGATGTGGGATGGGCTCTGCAGTCTGCACATGAAAGTGGGGTCTACTAATGCACTCAAAGCCCCCTCGTTCCCTCAGGACACACCCACACCCACCCCACCCTCAGCCCTTCACATGAAAGGCCAGAGCCCCGATCCTGTTTTCTGTCCTTGATTCCTCCTCCCCCTCTCCATCTATTCAGCATCTTTGTGATTCACAGACGTGGAGTTTGAGGATCTGTTCAGTAGCAGATCCATGTCAAGATGACTTTTGTGTTACATCTTGAAATTCTACATTCTGCCACGGGGCAGTGATGGTAACACTGTGGTATTTTGATGTACACCACAGTAATGAATGACCGCCATGTTCATTTACTCTGTATTCTAATCTACTTTAAAGAATACTGTGGCCTTACCTAGTGTTCAAAAAATATATCTCAAATGGTAAAACTGTGTTTTTTCTTTGTGATTGTTGGCTCAAACAGCATTCGGTATGTCTACACACACACACACACACCTCACCCCTTACCAGCCCCCTCCAATCCTCCCATTATCACCATTACACACATCTGTGCAGTTCTGCTCATCGTGTTTACAGCTCTTTATGTTCATTTGTATTCCAGTGGCAAAAGGGTAGCATCCATCCAAAATCATCTCACAAATATTAAAGCAGAAGCTGAATAATTAAAAGCACTCTTAATTGGGAACTAAAATCACCTTGATTTGAGGTTAATGTTAGGAAGTATTTTTAAACATGTTTAAAATATTAGGATTTTAAATAGTTTACAAATGATACACATAAATATGCATGTTTGGGAACTGTTTTTTAAAGAAAAAAAAAATAGCATTTAATTGATCAGAAGTGACAATAATGACATTTAAATAAATGTTTAAATAACTGAATAATGAGAAATTTATCTTAAGCCGCAACTTGGCATTTTAGAACAATTTCTGTAGAAACATGTGACATAAAATTCAGATTTGCCATCACAGGAATAAATTACATTTTAAAGTATATTAAAAGAGAAAACAGACATTTTAAATTGTAGTAATATTTCACATTATTATAACTTCTTTTTATTAAATATCCTTTAAACACTGTTTAAATGTCCCCAAACCCATTAACTGTTAATGTCTTGTTGCTACAGTACATTGATTTTGTCTATGGTAAACCATGATATGTCTGCCTAAACCCAGACATATCCACTAATGTGTAAACCTGTGAGAACATCTACATTTAAAAACATGCCCAGATGATGTCTTCACACTATAAAGTCCATATTATTTCCTTGCCCCACTAACTGGAGCTCTTATTGTAAACAGACATTATTATCTCATGAAGTTGAGTTCTGTATGTATGTTTGGGATTACTGTGATGTAGCGTTTGTAATGGTCCTACGTGGTTTAGAGTCTAATATATGGTTAATTATATATATATATATATATATATATATATATATATGGTTACCAGGCTGCCCTTTTTGTGTTATTATGTGTGTGGCTCTGGTCTAAATGCCTCATGCAGATGTAGTCATTATGTCCATGAATAAATAGAGTGCCAAGCTTGTGGACTGAGGTTATAATTGTGCCTTCCATTCATTCAAGTTCATCCATTGTCATTTTAATTGGTCACCAAACACCATTGTGAGCTTTGCTTCATTGCTAAACTTCCACCTGTAGATATCTCAAGACCCTCAGGGACAAGCTCTCATCAATCCATCCATTCATAAATTCTCCAAACCACTTGTCCTAAATAGGGCTTTGGGAAGCCAATCACCTTCAACCAGTGTAATGGAAAACCATAGAGAGCAGGATGTCGCCTCAAACATGAGGGGGGAAAAAATATCTGTGAGATGAAAACCATTCTCCTCCCTCATGCATTGTTGTCGTAAGCCAGTCTCTGACAGAGAAGAAAGAGAAAAGCAAGAGAATAGAGTGTCTGCCTTTAGCTTCACCTGTTTAATGAGCATCACTGTCACTCATTTCTGAGGAGATGAAAGGGAGAGCCCTTCTGAAGCACTTACCATCCCCTTTATATGCTAAAGTCGACTCTATTTATATATTTATTTATTTTGCTCTACTTTCATAGTGAAGACCTTTTTTTGGGGGGGTGCACCAGAAGCAGTCTTGACTCACTTGATGCCACAGGCAAGATAAGACAAAAAGACATGAGGAAAATAGTTTGTAGTTCTATGTATACGTTTAATTGTTGCATTATTGAGCAAGGACATCTGTCTTACAGTATGTATATTTATGTATGTTCAGCTAACCAATCAGAACACATTTTGTATTTTAGAATGAGGGGTTTCAATAAAAACAGGTACTAAACAGGGCATTGGAGACAGACTGAAAATAATATGCTTTTGGAATTTAAAAGCTATTTTAAAAGACTTTGTAAAAGGGCAAAATAAAATAAAGCTTGGCTTTAAGTGACACAAAAATAGGGGGGTTCGCTTTTGAAACATCCCATAACACGTGTTTAAGTACTTCTCCGTTTTTTCCCAAACATTCTTTCCTCAGAATGATGACGCATAGCCTGAACGAGTCTGCTGCGTTTTATCTCCATTTTAAAAATAACCAGTCGCAGTGTTCTTACATGCCCTCTTACCACAACCCTCTGGAGGCAGAGAGAAAGAGCGGTAGAGCGCTCAGGCTGCTGAGAACACCCAACGCATCTTAATCGGTAATTATATCAATGACGCCGCAGCCGTTTCAATCCCTCCTTTTGGCCCATTACGTCTTCTCTGAAGCAGCCCCGAGGCCAAAGCCGTTCGCTCAAATTAAAGGCTATTTTGTATGCTGCACACTGGTCTTTATCTAAAGAAGGAATAGATAAAAATTCAAATGAATTTTCCAGGAGTTACTTTATTAACAGAACCATGGCCTAACAGTGAACACTTTGAGCTCTGGTGCTTATTTGAGAAATTCAGGTTTGACTCCAACATGCGTCCCTTTTTTTTTTTTTCCCCCACTGTGCTGTTCTCAGAGAGAAGTGTTGAAATGTCAAAGCTGAAAGCATGGGTTGAGACCTTCGCTATCCAAGGACAGGCTGCTGTGTGTCAGACATTTACTGTTCACTATCTGCCTTTAATTCACTTTTTATCAGACTGAGATAGAAAGATTTTAGCATTAGCGCATTTTGTATGCATACGTCATTAGTGTTGTCATATATTCAGGTCATAGCTCATCACTGTTCCAAGGATTTTGTTAATGGTAGCCAGTTTAACATGATTTCTAGTTGGTCAAAGCCAGCACTTAATGGTCTTTAGCCGTTACAAGATGGTCTAGAATGAGGTATTTAAACTTTTTAAAATCAGGGACCACTAAATTTGATGATGACCTCCTCTTTAAATATTTATATATAATCATAGTAAAAGTAAATATATTTTTTTCATACTAAGTGTATTTTATATAAATATATAAGGTCCTTTTAGTTCATGTAAAAGTACACTTTAGCTAAATTATATTAATGGATAGAATGTAATATCAGCCAAATTGTGAGTTGGTAAGGCGCAGTTTGTAGACAGTCTTAATAGTTTTAGACAGCTTTGAACCAGAAACAAATCAACAACAGCTTAACTATGTTAAACTGAAATCTTGTACTGCAGGTGATTGGAAAGACTGGCTACTATCATTCATTCTTAACTATTCTATTATGATCATTCCAAGCCACTTTCTGCATTGATTGTAATCTATGGAAATCTGTCTAAAATGTTTTACACAGAGCTGAGTTATTTTTGGTAGCTGAAAGCGTAATTAAATTAGACAAAATATTTAATATACCAGCAAGCAGGAAGCAGGGAATACATGGAACTTTGTGAAGTTTTTTGTATTTGAAAGTGCTGCAGGGGTTTGTGGATGCTGGTTCTGTTGGGGCCTGGAATAACGGAGTGCTCAGATGAATCCTGGGTAACTGGATGTGCTTAGGTGCATGGTGCAGCACTAGTACTAGCATTATTTTTAAGTACACCCGTTTGATCTTCACATACACCAGGCACAGCTCCTGCTGCGCCTGTGAGGTTTTCACAAAGAACTAGTAATACAGTGATTTTTCTGGGTCTTATGCAATATAAATGAGATTTGGATGGAAGAAAGGTGGAGAGAGGACAAATAGAAAGAGAGAGAAGGAAGCAGAGCAAAATTACCTGGTAGGAACCATTGCGTGTGGCACTAGAGACTAGCATGAGGACAGAAGATGTAGAGCAGTCCCACTCCTGCTTACATAACCAACATATATACACCAACACCCACAAGACATGGCTGCCTCAGGCTCCCAATGACACACACTGCAGAGATTACAGAAGCAGAGAATGTGCTCTGTAACAATAGTGTCAGATGATGAAATGTGTTTGTGTTCACTGACGCACAAACTTTAAGGGTATTTTTGTCTCTAACTTTGTGTGCTGTTTTTGAAGTGTGGAGCGTGCTGGTTCAGGTCAGGTGTCTCTGGGGTTTGTGGGAGAACTTGAGGAAAATCTGTAAAAAATATTTCACCCCAAAATCAAAACGAAATAGGACACAATAGATTTAGTAAGATTTCTGTGCCGAACTTTAATTTTGGGACAATTAAGTATGGTGACAATTCTTATTACTGTAAATAAATTAATATGAATATATTCATATAAATAGGAATAAATAAATAGAAATGAATATGAAATATAAATTTAGTATGGGACCAATTCTCACTATTAACTAGTTGCTTGATTAGCATGCCTATTATTAACATATTAGCTGTTTATAAAGCACATATTGTGCATGACCATATTCTACATCCCCAATTCCACCCAATGCTTAAACTTAACAATTATCTTACTATTAATAATTAGCAAATTAGTTTGTTAATAGCATGATTTGGACCTTAAAATAAAGTGTGATCATATAAATAATTATACATTCACTGCTGTTCACAAATGTGGGGTCTGTAACATTTTTAAAATGATCCTTCAGAAATGCTGATATGATACTCAAAAATATTTCTTATTATCAATGTTAAAAACAATTATGCAAATATTTCAGTAAGAACCACTGGGCTTTTTTCAGGATCCTTTGAATGTTTAAAAGAACAGTATTGATCTTAAATATCTATATATTTTTCGTAATATACCCTTGTATAAGTGCATCCTTGATGAAAAGTATTGATTATATTAAAAAAATGCACATTCCAAAATTCTGTTGCTTATTATATGTGCGGTTTTAGACTACATTTGCTTTACATTAGGTAATAAGCATTTTTTATGATTACTGGCATTGTTAATATTCAAAACAGATTTGCCGATAAAATAATTTAAAAGCATTTAAAGAAAGTTTTTGTTATAAATGAACATTTCACTTTTATTTTTATTTTTACAACAGACATATAGCCTACAGTATATCAGTTCAAAATATCGGTTATTTGTCTACTTGAACTATAATAATCGGTTTTGGCATCAGCCATGAAAAACACTTACCAGTCAACCTATATTTACCTATATATCAACCTATATTATACATATGCACATTGCAATACACACCACAGTTGCTTTGTTAATTAATGTTTTTGTTGCATAATACTGATCTGATTGTGCAAATATTATTTGTTATAAAATGTCAATGATAAAAGGCATTATTTTCTTTATGCAAAACATAATTTCTTTGAATATTCTCTTTTTTTGTTCATTTGTGGGTTAAATGTGAGATACTGAGGTAACTCGGCACACAAAGAATGCCTCCCCTTCCGTCTCGCATCTGGAGACTTAAAAACTGCTTGGTGATAGAATCAACTCACCCGCTCCCTCTCTCCCTCACTCCCTCCCTCTCTCCTTTTCTCCTCCCACTCTTTCTTCCTCTCAGTCTCTGTGTTTTCTGGAGATCAGATGTTGAGAGGAGCGCAGGAGAGAGCAGCAGGAGAGAAATGCAGTCAGAGGAAAGAGTTACTTTAACATCCACTGAAGGATCTATAGTTTGTTTATTAAGCCTGAGAAAAAACATGGCAGTGTTTACTTTCCAGATATGAGCCCTTTGGTTTATTCCTCGGCTGGTTTTTAATCGTTATTTTAATCGCTCCATCCTCAGAGAGCGCTAAAGACAGCCAGTGAAGAATTTTGTCGTGTGAACTTGAAGTAAAAATAGTTGTATTTTCTGAAAACATATTTTAATCGGTTTGCTGTGAAGTTTGGTTTTATCTTTGGGAATCGTACTGTTCTGGGGTCAGTGCCGCTTCTCTTTCCTGGTGCGCGGCTGCGAGGAGAACACAGTCAGGATGACAGAGATTGTGGTGACGGACTGTAATCTGAACTCGGTGTGTGAGCGCGTGGAGCAGCACTGCTGTGTGAACGACTCTTCAACCATCAAAAGACACACCAACAGCGGTGCCAAACTGTGGGGCCGTGTACGCAGTAAACTGCTTCGACAAAAGGTCACTCACTCTTTCATTCTCTTTCCATCTGTTACTTCCTCTCTCTGCAGCTTCTGCTCTCAGTCTGTTTCCTGGTCTTAAACTGACTCAAAGTCACTGATTGAAGCAGCGCTTTATCATGCTGTGTGTTTATGAACATGAGATGCAGAATGTTGATCCTTTAAAATAGTTTTGTGTGGTATTTTGGTGTTTGCATCTTTGGAGCTGATCAGTTCCCTGCTTTCTTCACCTGTATATACTTAGTTCTTCAGAAGAGAAGTACGTTATACTAAAGAATTGAACATGAAGACATTTAAACATATTGGTAATAGAAGTCTTTCCTCCTTCCTTTACTTTTTTACATTGGTGGTTTGTTTGTGGTCTCATTTGATGAGTGTGTTCAGCGTTGTTGGATGTTAAATGTTATTCGGGCTTTAGTGTTTGGATGTACTTGTTTATGCTGCATTGTGCATTAAGCTACAAGGATGGTACAACCTGAAATGTTTGTGATGTTGTGAGAACTTACCTACAAAAATGCTAAAAAAAAAATTATCTGAATGTGTAACAATTCAAATAGGTTTTCTGGTGTACATAAGATGTACAGGTGTACAGAAACATTAAGTGTGGGTTGTTGGGGGGGGGGGGGGGGTGGTCTGGCTGCAGTTAGAGGTTAATTATCACTTTAACCTGCTGTCCTCAGAGCCCCTGGCAAGTATCACCCACCCACTGATGGAGGTCAATTAATCACACCTTTACTCTCACACACACCACTGAATAATCTTTTATTAATAATTACAACACAAGCATGCAATTGCAGAGGCTCTTATAGGACCAGAGTTGCTGTGATCTGTGGCATGGTTTATAAATTAATCTTCATTAAACTGATTTAAGAATCAAAATGGAGCAAATGGAGACTTTGATTGTGGAACTGCAGGGGATTTGTGTGATCGTGATAGACATCCCAATTGAAAATAAAATTATTTTAGGATTCATTAATTTTATTTTCAAATTAAATATGTAAAATTAACAAATAAATCTATTTAAATAAAATGTAATTTAATTTACCTAAACTCACAAAGGTTCTCTTACTGTCACAAGGGTTGCAAATTTGTGGGAGTAAATTTGTGAAATATTATCACAATTAGTTTTTTATTTCAATTTCTCTAAAAATGTTGTTCATTCTTGTGATGACAAAGTCTTTAACATCATATGCTCTTCCAGAAATCTTTCTAATATGCTGATTTGCTGCTGAAGAAACATTTTTATTATTTTTTTTTTTCTTTTTTGTTTGTGAAACATTGTACATTTTTTCTTGATTCCTTGGTAGTTTGTAAGAAAAGCATTTATTTAAAATATTGCATTTTTTGTAACAAATTTCTTTTCTGTAACTTTTGATTGGTTTAAAACCCATTTGCAGAATAAAGTTTTGATTCTTAAGAAACAATTCTTACTGACCTAATGGATAGGGAGATGGACTTGTAACCCAAAGGCAGTGGGTTTGAGTCCCAGGGCCTGAGCTCTCTCCACCTTCAGTACCATAACTGAGGTGAGACCCTTGTTCAAAGGCCCCAACTGCTTCCCGGGCTGCCCACTGCCCTGGGTGTGTGTTCACGGTGTGTGTGTGTGTGTGGTTGTTCACTTCTCACTGCTTTGTGTGTGTACTTGGGATGGATTAAATTCACAAACTCACAGTGCACAAATTCCTAGCATGGGAAACCATACCTGGCCACATGTCCATAAATCAAAATTTCACACAGCAAGAAAGGTTGAGGACCCCTGCTAGAGAGAGAAGGATTGCTCGTCAGTGTCATAACTAGTATAGGTGGTGTGTGTCACATGATCTAATTCGTTCTAGCTCAGTGTTCAGTTTGCTGAATGATTGTTCTGCTGTGATGAGATCAGTGCCTTCACACTCTGCATGTAACCGTGGGAGTAGGTGTGCAGCTGTTTGTGTTTGTTTGTGTTCGTGTGCTGATGTGAGTCGGCGAAATCTAGGTCTCTCCACGTGGGGTATTTGCCCTGCCAGCACTTCGAGCAGTAATTTATGTGCATAGTTTTTCTGGCTATGAGAACAAAGCATTTTAGCCTCTGCTGTATTTCTGTGTGTCTTCTGCCCAGTCAGATCCATGCTCTTCCTGACCCAGGCCTGATTGTAGAGACAGGTTACAGACAAAGACCCCTCAGATGTAACACACATCGCTGTGACTCTAGGATAATAGATTTTGCTATTAATATTTTTTTTTATTAATAATGCAAGACCAATGTCTTTCCATGGGCCAAGCACATGCTTTTTTGAAGCTCTCTGTCTCTTGTCCTGTCTTTCTTTGACTTCCTCTTCTTCTGTTGTTACTCGAACATCATCTGTATTAATCTGATCTGCTAGCATATTCCTTCTGCCTGTAAATCACATACACGTACTGTACAGACACACCCTGTCTTTGTCTTCCCACAGGTATTACCACATAAAGACTGTCTGTTAAATGTAGACACAGACAGTTACTCATATATGCTTGTATTCAGACGCAGGTGTTATAGATACACACATAATTGCCACTTACCGCCAATTACATTTATAAACAAACCTCATTTTGCAGTCATTTGCACTTTAAAATGCTTTGAAACACTCTCTCACAGATGGCCAGTTTCATTGACTGAATATTGAATGAGTCTTTGTGGCCTAGAGAGCGTGTGTTTTATCTGTATGAGTGTGTTCCTTTGATATGGTCATGAATGATCCCAGTGTTGTCTCATGACCTGCTTATAATGTCTGACCTCCACAGACGCGCTTTCGTTTGATAAACGTAAATCTCAACCGAACACACCGCCACTTTAACCCCTCAGGCCAGAAACATAGGCCGTGTCCAAAATTACCCCTAAATCCTTTGTGAAGGGTATATAATGCACTATTTGAGGAAACAAAAATCATAGTGTACACATTCAGTACCAGAATGCACTGCAACTTATTTCCATTTCCTGCATTTTGCTGGAAGATGCCCACCATGGTCACTAGATTGATTGACTAAGTATGAATTTTTGTGGAATTGTAACCATTTTGATACTTTATTGGATCACCACTTAAATGAGAAGTTCCCTTCCAGAATGAAAATGTCCTGATAATTTACTCACCCCCATTTTTATTCATCTCAGATCCAAATTGCCGTTTCAAGGCAGCTTCAAAGGGCCCTGCACGATCCCAGCCAAAGAATAAGGGTCTTATCTAGCGAAACAATCAGTCATTTTCTTAAAAAAATAAGTACATAAATTGTTTGTTTGTTTTTTAACCACAAATGCTGGCATTTTTATTTTTGATCATCATCAGAACATCTCCTTAAATGTAAAAAATCCAATGTAATCATAGTCATGAACAGTTGAGAATCACTACTTTTTATGCAAGAACAAATGCAAATACTTTCCCAACACATTCAAAGTATAATTCATTTGTACATATTGTTCAGTATTTTTTTTTCATTGACTTCTTTTATGTTTCACGGAAAAGAAAGAAAGTCATAGAGTTTTGAAACAGCATGGGGGTGAATGATGGGTAAGTGATGACACACCTTTAATTTTTAGTTGAACTACCTCTATAACAAACCTCAGCACTCAAGGAGCATGTGCTATTAATCTGTATTCAGTAAATTGTTGGCTGTAGTTGACCTGAAAGAAAAACCAGATTGTTCACACTAATGCTTGCTATAGTGCCCCTTGTGGCAAAGCAGAAATGGTCTTTCTTTCAAAGGAATGAAAGAACAGAAGGAGGGAGGGTCTGTGTGAAAGAGATGTATTATACACAAGAAGAAGAATATGTCCCCAGAGATGAAGCCATCCTCGGCTGTAACGAATCTTCTCTTCAGCTTATGCTGCTCCAGGTTATAACATGCGAATGACTGGACCTCTTATGAACCCTGCTCCCCTTTAAAGGCCTTTAAATGCCAGCTATATGCTAATTGATGCCTTTATCACCCGCATAAATCATCTTCTGCCAGTGTGAGGGCACCAGGCCCCTATTAGGGGCTACTGAACCCCCACACGCCTTGCTTACTGAGCTAATGAAGTGGAGGAGGGTATTGGTGAGGTCCGTTACTGGACGCAACAGCTGTTGACCTGCTTGGATTTCTTCTTTAGACAGTTAAGTGCTGTGGCAGTACCATGGTACGTCGACAACATGGCACTGGGTGTTTTCTGTATTACTTTGTTTATAGTGTACATGGTTAAAAATACAGGTTACGCTTTTGGACTGTTTGTGTCTGGTTCAGTAATTCTTTCACGTTTTGTTTCATGATAATGTGCGCAATTGGACCAAATGTGTCCGTAAGGAATTGTGTTATTCATGGTTCTCTTTTAGCAGATGTTTAGCTCGATTTATGACACTGTCCTCTTTTAGGTTAACTGGGTTGTATTTATTAGCAACAGAGACATTAGCATCCAATGGTAATGACAGTCTGTTAAAAATATATTGTATGCTCCATAACTTTCATGGTATTTACGATTGCTGGATTTCTTGATTTCTTGTTGTTGTTACATACCTTTTATGGAAGAGCTCTAAAAATGTGTATGATGATAGTAAAAGATGTGAACGTGACGTTGATGACCATGTTTATGAGTCAGCAGATTATTGGCATTTCCTGTGTGATTAAATTTACTGGAAGAGGCCCAGTCCAGTCCGAGTCTGTGACATCAGAACACTACAGCAAACATCAGTCTGACCTCCACACCAACCTCTGAATACCACAGTAATTACGGCTTTTTCCCACACCACACACTGAGCAAACACGCATTTTCCTACAAAAGATTTCTCCAGAGTGAGAGCTGTAAGTACTGGCCGCATGCTACAGAGAGGTGTGTGAAAGGTACCAATGGGCGTCTGGCTGGAGCGTGTCACATCCTCATGAAAAATAGGCTGGTCAGGACATTATGAGATGAGGCTTGATATTGTACTGAGAGCTATTTGAACAAAGCTGTTATTTGTGTTTATTTTAGTGCTTTAGCCCGTGTTGCTGCTCCCTGTGGGTTCTTGCAGTATAAATAAAACGACATGAATACAAAGTTGTGTTTTTACTGTGTTCGTGCGTGTTTGCTCACAACATGAGTCACATTACTGTACATCTTCAGCCATGCGTTAAGCTTTATTATACAACACCCAGGCTCTTTATGTAAGAAGGACAAGCACATAGCTTCTCCATTCATTCTCACACCTGACAGCACACTAGACGTTATACTGTATGAAAGATGAATTTGGCTGTTTTGGAGCAACCTCTGATTGAATAGAGATGAGATTTGAGAAATGGCTTTCCTCTGAACCAATTTCTGTTTTGTTATGACTTTTTCATGACATTTGCTTCCAGTATTGGTTCTTCGGTGCCTGGATTCTTCTGCCCTTGCTAACATATAATAAAATACTCTTGACAATTTCTTCTGCACTCTTACTGAATCTACATTGCTGGGACAAATAAATTAACAAAGAATGTTATGAGCTTGGAAGTCTCATTATTTTATTTCCTGTTCTTGCTGTACATTAATATACAAGCATTCAAAAGTCTGAGGTTGGTATAAGAATTTTTATGATTATTAAACTCACCATTGGTGCATTTTTTTTTTTAAATATAGTAAAACAAAACATTAAGTCTGGTATATATTTTTTCTGAATTCTTTGATGAAGAGAAAGATGGAAAGAAAAACCTTGATTTACTTCATGTAATGCATTCTTGCTGAACTATAGTAGTTATTTATTTCAACAATATTACTAACCCCAAAGTTTTAAACAGTAGGGTATATTTCAGAGATTTAAACCATGGGAATAAAATATGACAATGCATCAGTCATTTCACTGTGTTTATTATTTGTGTGTAAGTGATTGCTATGGTACAATGGCTAAAAAATACACTATGGAATTCATTGCTAGGAAGAGATGAAGGGAACGTAAGAGAAAAAAGGGATAGTGACAGGCTTTTAAACTCTACTTGAGGAATGTGAATTAAATATTAGATTTCTCTTTGATCAAACAAAGTGGTGTAATTGCGACTGAGATGGTAGACTGTGAGTGTGTTTGATGTATTTAAAGGATTCGCAGCGTGATTGGCCATTGAGGTCAGTGTAACCTAAGTAAGCTGATAATGTGCAGTCTGTCAGTCATCAAAGTGTGTGTATGTATGTAATCAGAGGAGTAGTAAGACATTATAGTCAACTTAACATGGACTTGTGTGCTGCATGTGCCTGCTGTATTTGTAATGCACTGGCATCAAGGGAGGAACTTTGTTCTCGGTAAGGATCTTCTGTGCAGAGTCTCTTTGACTGGAGAGAGAGCAGAGAGAGGCCGGCCAGAGAACACTGTGTTCTGCTCCGTACAGCAGCAGGCTGGCAGAACAGAGGGAGATGAGGAGAGAGAAGGAGATGGCAGGAAAGAAGAGAACAGAATGGAGATCTGTATCTCCGCAGTTCAGTGTAGGGTGTGCTCTATAGTGACTATAACATCCTTTCAGAAGTAAATATTACTTCATTCCATGATAATGCTGCTTTTTCAGTGTGTATCATAGGAATACTATGGTGTTTTGGGCATGTGTTGTGATAATACAACATTTTTTTCACTGTGTTTCATAATAACAGATTTTTTCTAGGCATTGAGTGTGGTAATACCTTGTTTTTTAGACATGTAATATTATTTTTTGCATCATATAATATTATGATGTTTTTATCTAGAAATAGTTTTTTTTGGATATTTACTATAGTAAGTGTTTCCCTTTTTCCCTTCATTATATTTTTGTGATTGTTCCCATTTTCAAGATGAATCGCCATGTGGCTGTTATTAGAGGGATTGTTTGAGTTTGTCATGGACCTCATTCTCTACTAAACTTTTAGATCAGGACACATAAACCTTATTCTCAGGTTTGCACGGATGCTCTTAATTCAAAACATTTCAGAGCTGAGGAGCTTCTATCTTAGTTTTGTTGTGCAATCCCCAAGTGATTAAATGAGAGCGCTGAAGGTAAAGTACTATTGACTGGTGTCTTTGAAGACATTTGGCCCATGCTGTGAGCGATGAGAACAACTTTCTTTTTTGACCTTCACTCCACCTTAACATGATCATCCGGTTTGGCTTATTGGGAATCAATTGAGTACGCTGTTAAAATAATCCCATAGACATTCGTTTTGAGCTCTTTTGTCCAAAACTTTGAGATTTCCCAGAGGAAATGGAGAAGTGGTGTTTGCGGGGTGATGTGAGGTGGAGTCCCTCAGGACATTTACTAAGAGTTTGGAGGAAAGTACTTGGGCAGATGGGGTGTCTACAAGGCGAGTCTTTGTAAGGGTAAGCCGTTTAGCTGTATTAAAGGATTTTCTTGACGTATTATGGACCCGTTTGGTTCCATACATTTTTAATAAGATACTATAAGAAGCACCAGAAGGTTAGAGAAAGGCTCAAGTAAGGGCATGTGTAGCATAGATGTTTGTAAGGCTATATTCACACTGCAGAAGAATATGATTGGAGTGAGAAATACGCTTTCTTTTTTCACTAACTACATGTTTTCACACATGTATGAATTAAAAGTTTATCAGAGGACCAATAAGTTGAGAGTTGACTCTCACCTATATGTCCAAATCATGTAAGTTATTCATAAATACATTATTTGAATACACATCTTTTTATGTATGAAATAGTTTGACAATAATTGGGATTTAATACTGCTTTACCCAGCCCAAGGGGTAACACAAACTGTAAGTATGAGGGTCTGTAAGAAGGTATTTTTCTGTGGCCACGAAAATATCCCTTCTTAGAGTCTATATGAACTTTCACTATATGTTCGCTGAATGAACAGATTAATTGATGTATGTATATATAAATATATATGTCTGTATATATATGTGTGTGTATGTATATATAGATTGAGATACATATACAGATATAGATATATAAGGATATCATAGAAACCATGTCTGTGTCAAGGTATGGACATCTCTTAAAATATCAATTTGATTTGGATTAACCACAGAAACGCATTAAACTGCAATTGTGTCCTTACTGCTGATCTCAAAATTTCCATTTATTTCCTTTAATTTGATTGGTGTAAACATGTCATGTTAGTTTAGCACTGGGATAATAACGAGGTTGCAGCATTCCATAAATATCCGTTAAGAATCTCATTATAGCCCTAATGTGTGTATAAACAGCATCAGTAATGATGATTGCCCACAAATTGTATTGAGAGAATTGATTTTAGTGATAAAAGCTAATGCAGTTTTATGTGCTTGGCGGACCTTGTCAGACGTTCTCATAAAAAGCTACCCAGCCGACGCATGTTTTCCTGTAAATGTTAATTTTATGGCAGATTTGTCAGCATGTGTGCTGTTAGTGTTCCCTCGTGCGTCAGCCAACTTCATGTTGATTGTCAGTGAAGTTTAATTAAATGCATGTGCATTGCTTTGGATTGAGTCTTTGTGTGGAACAGCACAGCATATTTAGTTGATTTCTAACGGTGATCAGCAACTGGATTCGGATTTGGTTCAGGCTGTCAGGTTGTTTATTATTGTGTATCTTACCTTTGGGTTTGATTGACAGATTAGTTTAGTGGGGAGGGTCCTCCCTAGATAGCCCTTCCCTTCATCCATCTTGCCTGTGGCATGTGGCATGGGAAACTAACGTGTATGTGTGAGAGAGAGTGTAACTAAGTCTGCTCTCCTTAGAGAGTTGTGTGTTAATGGAAACAGCACAGATTTTGTCTAGAGTGCTTTTCCTTCACTTTTCCTTGTTCACAGGACAGTCCCCCAAAAGTACCTAGATATCACAGTGAGAGTTCTTCTGAATTAAATGGCCTGATCTGTGAATATAAGAGTTTTGTCACTGTCACATCCAGCTCATTAAAGTAGTGATCCTTACTTTATGGATTCATCTTGCGTTTGTAGTGAAGACCGTGTTGGTTTTAGTGCTTCATTCAGGTTTGATTCATCTGTGCTGGACTCCTGCTCTCATGCAGCAGTGCAATAGAGTTAACTTTAAGCTCTGCATATGTAATAACAAGGGAAGAAATCTACTGTGAGTTTCTCATGGTTTTTTATAGAAAGGACTGCCTGGGAATTTTTAGATAGAATAGCAAAATTATTTAGAGTCATCTTTATAAAAAGGGGGAGGGTGGGTAAAAGGAAATAGGAATAAGCTACTGTTGTAGGTTTAAAATGTTCACATCAAGTGTTAAATACATACTATACAGTATAGGGCAAATCTCAACTGCTTAATTGCTTGTATCATCACAAAATGTATCACCTAGCTCTAATCTCCTAAACGCAACTGCAAGGCGTTAAGAAGTACTGAACTTTTAGCATAATGATTTTTAAGCTGCTGTAAAAGATGTGTGTTGTGAAGAGAATTATATAAATAAATACACTTGAAATTGAACATACAGCTCAGGTGTTTTGCTCAAAAAATTGTGTCATAAATCTGAAACACCCTCACGTACCCAGATAAACAACGTTTGTACTGAAACTGTTCTGAGCCTCATGTTTTTTCATTCTGAAGTCATTTTAATGGTATTCGTTGTTGAAATATTCTTTCAAATTGAATTATAATCCAGCACTCTTGGTCTGCCGTGGTCTCGCAGCACTAACCTTTGACCATATTCTCAGAGAACATAGTGTTTGTATTGTACTGAGTAACAGTAATTCAATATAATAACAAATGCATCATCATTTTCTGTGCTTAACGATGAAGTAATTCTCACTCATTTCTCTGTCTCTTTACAGCTGGATCCACAGACCGTGCAGTCCAAAAACTGGCATATGGACGTCATAGAAATGAATGGGGTACTAATTTATTTCCCATCAAACATAATAATATTATTTTCATTATTGCCCTACACATATCTCATTTATGGTTATTTTTCAGATTAAAGTGGAGTTTTCCATGAAGTTTACGAGTCGGGACTTAAGTTTGAAGCGGACGCCTTCTAAGAAGCAGAGCGGTGTTTTTGGGGTTAAAATCAGTGTGGTAACAAAGTGAGTGAAATCTCAAGCCTTACAGTTGACAATGCATGTTATATTTTCACATCATGTACAGTACATTGACTTCAGCTGTTGTTGTTCCTCAGGCGCGAACGCTCCAAGGTGCCTTACATTGTGCGGCAGTGCATTGAGGAGGTGGAGAAGAGAGGAATTGATGAAGTGGGCATTTACAGGATCTCTGGAGTGGCCACAGACATCCAGGCCCTCAAAGCTGCGTTTGACGCCAGTAAGAGACTCTCAACCGATTACACTTCACACACGCATCTACCTACTATATATGCAGTGCTAAAATGTCAAATGTTTTGTGATTTGCCTATTTGCGATGTTGCAGTTTGCATCAGGATTGCACGCAGTGATTTTTAGTCAGATCTCTTTTAGTGAGATTTTTCTCCATCATTTATTTTTAATACAGTGTATCTTATATTTTGTTTTGATTTCCCATCAAGCTCTGGTTATTTGAGGTCAGTGGAGGCCTGTATCTTACGTCTAAAAGCAGCAGCAGTGTTGTGGGAAAGGCCATGCAGAGGTCTGACCCCTTCCAGCTGTCAGCTGGCTCAATAAACACACACAGTCTGTAGGGACTAGCCAGAGCTGTACCTTCATGTGTTGCTCGCTATTATGTCATATGTCTTGCCGGGAGCTTGTTACTCAGCCTGCATCAGCTTTTGTTATGATGGCAAATCATTAACTCTTGCTCTCTGACTCTGTTTCTCAGATACCAAAGATATCCTGATGATGCTGAGTGATATGGACATTAATGCCATAGCAGGGACACTGAAATTGTATTTCAGGGAGCTGCCAGAACCTCTTCTCACAGACCGGCTGTACCCGGCCTTCATGGAGGGCACTGGTATGACCTTTCTCCTTTGGTATTTTTCATATTTAAAGCTGCATCACTGTGTGATTAAATAGGAGTCATTTAGAATGAAGGTGATTGAGGTGTAGTAACACCTCTCTTTATCACAGCTCTAGCAGATCCTGCAGCAAAGGAAAACTGCATGATGCATCTGCTGCGGTCACTACCAGACCCAAATCTCATCACATTCCTCACCCTACTGGAACACCTGAAGAGGTACATGTCCATAATCATTTATCATTTATACTTTTCCACAGCCTTCACAGAAAACAATAAGATACATGTTGGGTAGTACTGTCCTTGTGGGGACAGTTATTTACAGAAATTTTTATAAAATTGACATATCAGAATGATAATTCTGAAGGATTATGTGACACTAACAAGCTTTTTTTCAGGGAATAAATTACATTACAAAATATTTTCAAATGAAGGGAGGACAGAACTAAATTGTTGTTGACAGTGACTCTTTAAAGCCAGCAGCTTCACATTAACATCAGTTTAATAACCATCATAAAATACATATGGTTCTGTTTTATTTTAGTTTGTGTGATTTGGCATTTCACACGGATCTCTCTGAAACGTCTGCAATTAGCTAGCAAGGCCTCGGGTTTATAAACACTGTCACAATTAATCTCTCTGGAGGCCTTATTTTCAACTCTAACTGCCGCCCATTAACACAACACAGATACAGCTCAATATGCTCAACACTGCTCACTGTGGACACCTGCTGGCCAACTCTATACATCACACACACACACACATTATAATAAACCGTGTTCAACTTGATGGCTGTTTAATAAGATGTGACTCAGCTCTGTATCTGTGTTTGTTTCTTCTCATTTCAGGGTGGCAGAGAAGGAGCCGGTCAATAAGATGTCTCTGCATAATTTGGCAACAGTGTTTGGCCCCACTCTGCTGAGACCATCGGAGTCAGAGAGCAGCAAGGCCCACATCACGCTGGCCTCTGACATCTGGTCACATGATGTCATGGCACAGGTCAGTCCTGGCTTACACTCCTCACTGCTCACTCGGTGGAAAGGACTCCTGGAGTCTGTCCCAGCACGGATATGTCATACACAGTATCACCATAATGGGTTGTGATTTGGTGTGTTTGACAGTTTGAAGATGTACATCCGGCTCATCATTATTACAGTGATGCCGGTGTGCTCTGTGATTATTCCATCATCTTGAACCCAGTGAAAAGCCTGAGCCAAACGTTTTAACCTGCCGTAACATGAACACAGTTAACCAATCAGAAGTGTTGCCCCCTTTTTAAATGTATCTAAATTTAAATGATTGCAGTATAATATAATATAATGCAGTATAATCTTGTTATATTTTGAAAGAAGACAATTGAAGACACACGCAAGCTATTTTGGACAAAACTGACAATAACATGTTCTAAAAAAAAATAAATATATGTGTGTGTTTTCAGTGAAGTGAAAGATATACACTCATATTACAACAATAATTGTATTATTAATACAATACTACTATTAATTCAGTGCTTTCTTGCTCTCAGTAATGATTATTATTATTCATGGTTTGGAGCTCATATACTCTTTGCCATAATATAACTACTAGTACTCATAATAATAACACTAATTGTATTATTACTGCCACTTCTACAGTAATAAGTATTAATATTATCATTGACACAATGTTTTGCTCATTCCTTGAGTCACTGCTAAAGGCCTGTTCATGAAGACTAAAAATAGTTCTCAGTATTAAAGAATAGCAAAGCCCACACCACAGCTATAACAGTAAAGGCACAGAGAAACAATATTGTAGGATTCACTTCCAGAAACATTTACACCCAATCAGAATCAATCCTGCTATAAGAAGCTGGTATAGTTATCGTTATAAATATAATTCTTCAGTTTGAATAGGCCTTAATTCTGAACTTTTAACATAGATCTTGGATGTTCGATGTAGTCTTTGACAGACTAGGTCACAGTACTCATGGAAGTGTTAGAACACCATCTAGTGGTGTGGCTGAATAATGCTGGTAGGTTAGTGTGTGTGGATCAGTGCATCACTGTAATCCTCCTCCTCTCTCTTCACAGGTTCAGGTATTGCTGTACTACCTGCAGCATCCGCCCATATCCTTCGCTGAGCTGAAGAAGAACACTCTCTATTTCTCAACTGACGTCTAACCCCAACAACAGACTCCCTTCCTCTCAAACATTGTCTTTTTTTGTGTACAAAGCCAACGGGACAGCGAGAGACTGTGGCCGCTCTCACCTGCGTTTGTTGTCTCCAGTCATGTTCATGTGTAAAGGGAGCTTACGCTTCGCTCCAGCGCGGAGAAGAGCTGCAGCGAGAGGAGGACCCAGGATTCAGCATCACCTTTTACAGACGTTGCACTTATCACACACGCGTCCTGCCAAACACAAGCACATGCTCTACCACGTCAAACACCTTGTTTACTGTCCCGTCTGAAAGTTTGTGTCTTGGGATGTTGATCGGTCTGAGTTGCCGATGCATGCTGGGAAGTCAGCATCCGTTTTGGCGTCTCCTCTAAAGCCCAGTTCAGTGATCCCGCAGCTGGAAGTGAACTGCAATTGCTCTCTCCCAGAAGAGACATTCCAGTAAACATCAGCATTTACATGTTTTAGAAATATTATTTGTTTTGTTTTGTTTTGTTTCAAAAGCTTCGTGCATCTGATAATGAGGAGTGTGTGTGTGTGTGTGTGTGTGTGTATGAGAGAGAGAAAGAGCAAATGCATTTGTTCAAAATACATATCTCATGCTGTGAGTGTTTTCTTCTGGGACCTTCCTTGTCCAAGTACATCCAGGCCAAAAATCGCCCTATTTATTATGAATATATACTGTTAATTGTGCCTGTACAGTTCAGTACACTTTGAGGCTCTGTGGAGTCCTCCATTTGCAGTTTTTGGTCTATTTTTTGATTCGTTTTAACTTCTTGTCAGCATAGACTTGATTATACTGTAGAAGAGAGAAACTAAGAGTTAATTCAGCCAGCTTTCGGGACAAGTGGTGGTATGCAATGTAGTCCGATTATACTTGGGGAAAAATGCAAAGCTTTGTCTTGAGTTGGAGAAAAACCATCTCCTGTCATCTTTGCAAGTCGAAGTGTGATACTTCAGTTTATTCTGTAGAAAGATCGGTGTTATTTGCCCTTTTTTGCATGTTCAGCTTGTCAGATAAAAAGTGGCAGGATAACACAAGTTCATTTCTTCTTTGTATTTCGATTTTATTTAATGATTATTATTATTATTGTTATTTTTACTCCACTGCTGAAGACCTCTGGCAGAGTGGAGGGAAAATGAAACTTTTCTGCTATAAAGCCAGATTCTCAGAGTCTTAGATTGCAGACTATTTGATATTTTAATATAAAAGGAAATTAAAAACTGGTGTATTTTATTTCTGTTGAAAAGATATTGAGTATACTGTGTTAACAAGGGATGTTGATGTGACCTTTTTTTTCCCCTGTTTTTAGTAAAATAAATAAAAGTGTACATTGAGCACAGCAAGTTTTTGTTTTATTAAGAGGTCTGCTTGAAGTTAAGTATCTTAAACAGGCTTATGTGGGGTGTCCTTACAGGTGTGAAAGGCATGACATATGAAAAGCATATACAAAGCAATGCTGCATTACATGCACAGCTTTATCACAAAGCTTTCAGACTTTTCTGATTGTGCTTCTGTGTGAGGTCCAAACAGAAATGATTTACTGAAAGATCTGGACTGGCCTGCACAAAACCTGAATTAAAGGAGCAAATCAGATCCCATGATTCAGCGATGGGAGCAAATCCCTACATCCATGACCCCAATATCTCTTTAAATGCACAGTAACCCTGGATCACAAAAGCAGCCATAAGTAGCACAGGTATATTTGTAGCAATAGCCAAAAATACACTGTATGGGTCGAAACTATTGATTTTTCTTTTATGCCAAAAATCATTAGGATATTAAGTACAGATCATGTTCCAAGAAGATATTTTGTACATTTCCTACCATTGAAAACATTAAAACACATTTTTAGATTAGTAATATAAATGTCTAAGAACTATGGAGATAGATTTGTGTTTTTATTATTCAATCAAAAAAAATGTTTCTTCAATCCAAAAAATATATTTTCAATTAAAAAAAAATCACTCCAATGAAAAAATACTTTTTCAATCAAAGTAAAAAACTTTCTGAATGCAAAAAAAAAAATTGGGACTCAAAAAAATGCATTTGAATATTGCTTTTCTTTGATTGAAAATGTTTTATTTGATAGAAGTGAAGGTTTCTATATTTGAAGTAATGTTATTTTTTGTTTGAGCCATGATATTGGACATTTGGTCTTTATTATTCAATAAAAAAAAAGGTCTCTTCGGTCAAAAAATATATTTTCAAACAAAAAAACCTTTACTTCAATCCAAAAAAACCTTTTCAATCAAAGAAAAGAAGCGTTTGAATTAAAATATATAGTTTAGACAAAAAATGCCTTTGAACATTGCTTTTCTTTGGTTAAAAATCTTTTTTTTTTTTTTGATTGAAGTGAAGGTTTTTTTTAGTTAATGCACGTTTTTAGTTTGAAGTAATGTTATTTACTTCACCTCGGGTGTGCATTATTTTTCTAATAATCATCGGCCCGTCGTCAATTATTCCTTACATAAAAAAGACTGGTTTTGTGGTATAGGCTCACATTTGTTTTTGGTGTATTTTAGTAAAACTTTATTTCCTTAGTTCAAACGATAATCAAACAGGTGGCACATAAACATTTGCTTTAGGCACAGAGGGATGTCCAGGGCTCGTTGGAAATCAAGGGCCGTATCTAAAAAGTGTTTTTAAACTAAAAGTACACAGATGTATGTTTCATATGTTGCTTTTAAAAATGACAACATCAGGATATTTTGTAATTGCTATGGGTAACAAGTGAATATAATGCCATATTACCAGGGTCTACTTTATAATGAAGATGCAAGTAGGCGAGGATATACTGTACTGTACAGTAAATCCTTTTTGGTCCCACTTTATTATTTATTATTTCTGTAACTACACACATGTAACCACCCTGAGAATGGTGTGTGTGTAGGTAAAAACTTGTAACAGGACATTGGTAACAACACTTTTTTTCACTTCACTAAGTCAGGCTGTTTACTGGTAGGTTCTGGCAACTTATTTCAAATAGCAAACGTGCGCGTGTTATAGATGAAAATGTTACAATGTTTGCAAGAAGAGACAGACAGACAGACATGCAGACAGACAGCGTCGCTCACGTGCTCTCAGTCTAGCACGTGCCGCTCAGTAATGACACGATCACAACAAACAGGAGCGCGTGCCTGCCTGACACTCATGGAGTGTTGCCAACTATTTCCAATGGTAAAAAGTAGCTAAATTTTGCCACATGACGTCAATTAGCATATCAGTGCTAGTATCTGACAAGCGTAAGCCGTCATGTCTCTACTCTCGGAGGCGCCGTGTATTATATTATATTAAAACATTGCATCCAGATGCACAATAAATAGGTTCTTATTAACATATTACTTTGCGTGATGACGTCATTGCGTAATCGCGCCTCAAAACTACATCTTTATGTAGTATACAAAATAATTAATGTTTTAAACATTATTTGAAATATGTCCATTTAGATTTGTATGAAAAATATAGTTGTCTATTTGTAAAAGTAATACAAACACGTTTTGATAAGAATATTTTTTTATTTTTAAATGGTTTAATTGGTTACTCTTAATTAATTCACTTAAAAATGTGAAATGTGTGCTACTGCTGTTGCACTCAGCCAACAAATTTTGCTGCAGCAGCTGTGCCTGGCTATTTAGACCTTGTTGCTAGGGTAGTATGAAAAGTTGCTAAATCTAGCAACAAAATTGCTAAGTTGGCCACACTGCCCTCGTGACCTTGCGACGACCTCGGTCAAGCTGGGGTCCAGGTGTTCAGTGCCCTAGACAGACAGCATTCCTGTCTGGAGTCTGCTATAAAAAGCTCGGGGTGATGGTGGGTGACACACACCTGCCTCAAACTGGACATGATGCAGTCCTCCTCTCTGACCAAGCGCGAGAAGAGCATCCCCGCAGCTGACGGCTGTTTCCTGATGTGGCGGGACTACATGGACCTCCGCAGGACCCTGTCGCAGCTGCTGCAGCATCCCGACGAAGCAAAAACCGCAGATGTCTCCGGGATGCCCGCGGAGGGTTTCGTGAGAGCCGGGTCAAGCAGCAACGTCTCCAGCGCCTCCGCCTCCTCCTCCCACGACCTGAGGACCCCGCGGGACTCCTGCGGATTCTGCCGACAAAACGGAGAGATGCCAGTGGTGTACATGAGTCACAGACTGAAAGCCCGAGACGGCCGGATCCTCTGCCCGATCCTGAGGAGCTACGTGTGTCCGTTCTGCTCCGCCACCGGAGACCGGGCGCACACCCGCCACTACTGCCCGCGGAGAAACACAACGAAGACCGGCGACGCTTGAATCAACGTACCCTGTCTAAGTTACACTTCTGGGTTGGACGTTTGTTGTAAAAAAAAAAAAAAAAAATGTTCAGAAAAAGTTATTTACATGTTAATGTTTGGAACTTTAATGGTTCAAAGTTTATTATGGTTCATTTTAAAATAAAAAAATATTTTTCTAGTGCATCAAAAACAGGTTTTGTTATTTGTTATTTGAATTTGTTACAATTTGTTATTGTTTTTAAGTTCTTTGTTTATATAGATTGGTATTTTGTTTATGGTCATCTAATAATAATTTGTCCAAATCAAAGCTCCTTAAATGCATCAGTTTAACCAGTTAAGGAAAACCTTTTTACGTATTTGACATCTTTGATTTTAAAAACATGCTAAATTATTATTGAATGATATCAAAGAAAGAACGTTTACCCTCTGAGGTAAAATAATTTTTTATGAGAATAATTTGGCTATGCTGTTTGTTTGTTTTGGGTTTTTTTTAACAGTAGGTGGTGCTATAAACCAACAGTATGTTATGCGCCTTCGAAACTAGTGAAGTAGAAGAAGAAGAAGAACAGACGGCGACGCGGGAAACGTGAACACGGTAAGTGTTTGTACTTGTGCATGTCGCTGAGCGTTATATATTTATGTATTCAGCAGATGCCGGGACAGTTGATGCTTTTGGAAGCTGCTATCGAATTACAAATCCTTTTATACATGTCAAATATAAACACTCTCTCGATATTACGAAGTAATTGTTAGTTAGGTCTCTTTCTAGTAGTTGTCGTTAATTAAAACTGATAATTTTATTAACCCGTTTAATCCCATTTTTTTCCTAGACATGATAATATGCAAGTGATGTGTCATTAGTAATCTTTTGAAATAATAAATAATTATGTTTAGAATTTTTTAAAAAAGTGTGTGGAAAATTTGTGTTTTATGAAAAATTATTATATGTCTTATCCCATCTGTTTTAAACCGTTTGATCACATTCTAGGGTGACTATTATGCATTAAAAATGCAACACTGATATAAAAGACTAATAAATATCCATCAACACTTTTCAAAATAGTTTTTTTTTTTTACAGATAAAATACAATTTATATCTTAGTGCTACCAATATTTCAACAATATTGTTTTTTTTTTTTTTTTAATAAAATAAATAAATTTTGTTTTTTAATTTAGTGCAAAATTTAGTCATTGCAACATTTCAGTATAATTTTCACTAACAACTGCAATTGGATTTATATTGTACACCTAAGTTCACTGTTATATCACCGCTCACTATCGTGACCATCAGCATATTTACTCATTCTATGACCACACTCAAAACAACTGAATATATGTAAATTCATATATTAATACTACATTAAAGATAATGTGGACCAAAAATCATTTGTTATACCTTTGTTAACATACTTTACTAGCTGTTTATTTTGGAGCTTTGATGCAGCCATCATCTTCTCAGTGTGCAAACAGCAAATATATCGCTCTAGTCATGTGACAATTTGCACTAATTATGTGAAACTGCACATATTTAATTGAGACCCTTTATTTTTTCCATATTTGCTGGAAGTGCACTAAAACATCAGTCAGTAATGTCTTTAGAGCTTTATGAATTAAAACTTTTTTTACGGTCGCTGTTGTGACCGGTGAGATTAAATGGGTTAACTCGCTCTTGTGCCAAAGAAAGATACTAAAGAAAAATCAGTAAGTAATGTAACTACGTGATATAATTACAGATCCCCAACCAAGCTTGTAAAGTTTAAAATCAAGTACAGTAAATCTTATGCAAAAATAGCTGAAACCCATGCCTTTTTTGTTTTGTTTTTTCAGGTGCATTATGGGCTCATCTCTGCTTTCTGTTGCTGAGCAGCTTTTGAAAGACCTTCAAAGAACTTACTCGGAGACAAACCAAAGTAAGTTTCAAACCCACACACACGCTGATGTCTTGTCAGCTGGATGAAGCCATTGGGGGGATGAAGTATTAAGTATCATTTGCAGCTGAAAGCAGAAAAACTACTAGACATCCTGCAGTTTTCTCATCAGTCTTCACAGACAAACTCGCACTGTGCAACAGCCTCCAGAAACCTCTGATCACTAGTGTGCAGATTTTTTTTTTAGTACTAACTAATATCAATTGTACAAGCTATTTTTTGTAATGTTAGAGATCAGTTTTGCATACGTTTGGTATACTGTAGGCTTAGTATTTTATCTGAAACTGATATTTATATTGTTCTTCAGTGAAAGCAAAAACATCATAACCTTTTTTGTTTTAGTTTCTGAAACTTTATTTCAGGTTTAAAGATTTTCTCAGATGTGTTCTCATAAAAACATTTAGTTTTTAGTTTTAGTTCAAACAGTTAGTACACCCCAAAATGACTCACCCTCGTGTCGTTGGAAACCCATGAGACCTTCGTTCATCTTCTGAACACAAATTAAGATATTTTTGATGAAATCAATTTTTGTTTTATTTGTGCAAAAAAGTATTCGCCTAGCATTACAAAAGTGGGGTTGAGTCACTGATGTGATATGGACTGTACCAACGTTTTACTACGTTTCTGGACCTGGGATCACTTCAGTAGTTTTGGAGGGTCAGCTAGCTCTCTGATATCATCAAAAATTGTGTTCAGAAGATGATCAAAGGTCTTATGGGTTTGGAACGACATGAGGGTGAGTAATTAATGACAGAATTTTCATTTTTGGGTGAGCTAACCCTTTAAGCAACAGTATTTGGTGATCAACAGTTTTATTGATTCTCAGGTAAATATCAGAATAGATAGTAAACACTGTAAAAAATTAATAAATAAAACATTTACCTTTACAATGACTTGAAAGGTCACATAATTACATACAATTATCCTTCAGTGTATAATAATGAGAAAACTAAATAAATCAAGTACTATGAAATAAAATGAATAAATGAAATCCACTCATCACATTTACACTGTGACAATCAGCATATATGCATAGATGTCCTGTCCCATTTCCAAATAGGTTAAGTACTTTATATAGTATAGGTTTAGCTTGTCCATCTGCTTAAGAATTTTGGTAACACTTTCTATGATGCCTGTATTTATAATGCATTATAAAGGTATTCTTTAGGCATTATAATGAATGCATAACACCTTATAAATAACATATGTGTTTTATATTGTAGTATTCATAATAACAGTTTCAATGTGTTATAGTATTTACCTATTTTCGGTTGTAGCTTTTAAGAGCATGCTATATGCTTATAACATACGTTAAACCCCATTCATAGACTTAAGTTAGAATGAATTATATTTAAATATAATGCATTATAAGTCTCATTTCTTGCCATTTTACTTTTGTTACTTTACATACAGTAAAGCTGACAAATAGCACTTATAAATAATAAAAATAACAATACTATTTTTTTTCTCAAATGGCAATAAGATCAGATATCAGATCATATGAATGTGTAATATTAAAATATTTGCTTTGACCTTTTTAATTTTTTTTAATCAATAATATCAATTTGATTATTTTCATGGTAAATTTTAGACAGCTGTTGATAAGTAGCTCTGCAACTACATGTCAGCTAGCCTTCGTTATAGTATTAGTAGTGTTTCTGCTAAATATATGCTAACACTTTATTTTGATGGTTCCTCAACAGACATACAGAGTATAGGATACATTGCCTACCCTACCTTAGGTTTATATAATAAACATTGATTTTTTTTTTTTTTTCAGTCGAAAGTATTATCTAGCTCACACTAGCCTCACAGAAACACTCAAATAACACTCAGCACTTAACCACTCACAAGATGTTGTAAGGTACTGTGCGGATCTTGAATAAACAATGTCAAGATATGATATAGTCCATTATAAATGAAGTAGATTTAATATGGTGTTCATTGTTATTATTATTTTGTTGTTATATATATATAAAATACTCCTAAAAGTTGTAATCACAAATATGTAAATATTATAATGTATTAAAACTGTTTTTATGATTATTCATGAGATATTATAACACTATAAGGTTTTTTTTATAATGCATTATACATGAATTATAATGCCTTAAGATACTTATAATATATTATAAATACAGGCTTCCGAATGCAGCCACTCTAGCTTGAACAACAACCATTTGGTCAACATTTAGGAAAAAAAATGTTTGGGCCTAATAATAAAAACTGCATGTGTGGAAGTGAACTGTAAAGTCAGTAAATGTTT
Organism: Enteromius radiatus; assembly: GCA_032357445.1. Classification (NCBI taxonomy): domain Eukaryota; kingdom Metazoa; phylum Chordata; class Actinopteri; order Cypriniformes; family Cyprinidae; genus Enteromius; species Enteromius radiatus. Next base: position 17,860,991 of record JAUCMS010000095.1, on the reverse strand, counting down.
TGAATCCTTATACTTGACAGTAGAAACTTCTGCAATTTCGATTACTGACACCAGATGGTGCACTAATACCAGTTGTATGTGTTTTTTGCTCCACTGCTGCAGTTTTTGATTGCTTATCTTGGCCTAAACAGAAAACACCTTCTGTGGAGTTTCTTATGGTCCATATAGTGTTGAGGTTGCCTTTTACATAGATTTAGGTACGTACATTTTAAGTATAGAGATTTATGTTCTTATTTTTTCCTACAGCATCATATTTCTCAGAGCCTATTGCACAATGAGATGCTCAGTAGTCCAAAAAGCCTTGCATCAAATCATTGTTAAAATGTCAATATATTTATTAGGTTATTGTGAAATCCTTATGAGTGCAGCAGACAAGACTTAATGCAGAACATCTGGATGAGTAATGACTTTATTCTGTAGGAATTCTGATCTTAAATGACGCCAAAGAGAAATATCAAGGGAGTAATGATGGCTGTGGTGTTTTTTGAAATTGAGATATCGTTTCAAGTTGTGCTTGTTTGGGTCTTTCTCCTGAGAACCATGGTGACCACAATAAACAACCAAAATAGTCTGATTTGCATGAATGATAATTGGTCGTTATTGTTATTATGTTTAACATGTATTTAACATAAAGTAGTTATTTTTCTCAGATCATGTTTCATGTACTGATATTAAAAATGCTAATATTATCTCCTTTTCTCTTTCTTTTAGTACCAGATGACCTACTAATAGCGTAAGTACCCCCCCTCCCCTCCTTGAGGTGGATGTGTGTATATTTCCACTGAACACTACAGAAACCAGCCCTTACCTCTTAACTGCAAAATTTACTTTATATAAGCACATATGTATGCCCTTACCCAGCGCACTCTTTCGAGACGTCAATGACTGAATAAATCATGACGTTAAAAGCGTCCTCAAACCCACAATGACAGTCATCAGGCAGCCATTGAGGGAAGCACTAAGCCACAGTAATTACTCTACTCTGGGAATCACATTCCTCCATAAATGGTTGTTCACATCACAGGTCAGCAGTTTTTGCTTTATTGGGCAATTGATTGTGGTTCCAGTGTAATCATCATGTCATGTGCTCACTCAGGTCTGCTTCTCTCTCTTTCTCTCTGAGATATTATTTGAACGTGGCTAGATGACATTCAGATGAGGCAGTTCCCTGCTTCCACTTTAGAATGAATCACTATAGACTTGATGTCAAGACCAGATTGGCTCACAAGTGACATTATCTTTGAGTTTTATATTAAAACAGGAAAAGGTGCAGGGTTAAAAGTGAGAGCTGAGGTTCTTTGCCCCTCAGCTTCCTGTGTACATGTTACTGTCTTATCACACCTAGAATGGTTTCCTGTACCTACAGCTAAAGGAAATTGTTTACCCCAAAATGAAACTTTACCAAAAAGGTTCTCACTTTCAGAAAATGCAGTTTGTATCTTTATCAGAACAGATTTGAAGAAATTCTGATTACATCACTTTGCTCACCAATAGATCCTCTGCAGTAAATGGGTGCCGTCAATTTGTGTTCAAACCATCCTCTATCTATATAATATTGCTTTCTATAGTGGAAAAGATGACTCCATATGAATGCGCACAAAAGCGAAAACGGATCTAAAAAAAATTTGAGCAGGGGTGGACTTCAACACTGATGGAAGCGTTTTTAGTAAACTGTGATATTGGCCAGAAGCACTGGTTTATATTTGAAACGACTTGATTGATTTTCTTACAAATATGTAGCCTTTTAAGTCAAAAGCTGGTAAATGATGGACTGGAGTTGTGTTGATTATTGGATAGTGAGGTTTGTCAGCTGTTTGTACTCTGATTCTGATGGCACCCATTCACTGCAGAGGATCCACTGCCAAATCTGTTGAGTGAGTTAAGGTTTAGCCAATTTTCCTCTAACTCTCATTTTGTTCGCTTTTACAGATTACGGTTTGTGTTTGGCCAGTGTGCTCTTCAGGCATTGGACCTGGTGGACCAGCGCTCCGTCACATGTGTGTCATCACCTAGCGGTCGAAAAGCATTTCAGGTAGGAGTGAAAGAAAATCAAATACATTTTTCTCCACACAGTCGCTGAACAAAACATATTTTAATCATGTTTGGCTGTTATGAATGATGTACAGAAATTTCTGAAACCAAAATATCCAGGGAAATTCTTGGTTTCGGCCTGGTTCAAAATCATTGACCAAAAAACATTTTGACTGTGTCAGCATCTTTTTACGCAATACAGAGAAGCTACAACAGATGAACATGTCAGTAAAGAGGACATAAAAACAATGCTTGTTTATCAATATGTCAAATTCTCCAAATACAGAATATGCTCATTCTCAAAGACCTTTACTACAGCCGCTTAATCACCTGTGAAATAATTGGATGCTTTTAACTCAATAAGGGTGAACTAAAACTGACTCGACCAGAAGCCGTTGTTGTGGTGGCTGTCTGTCCTCCTCTTCTCTACTCCTCCGTTAACCATGGCCATTTTTAGAGCATTTTTCTAACCTGCGGTGAGAAGAAAGCAGTGCTGAAATAGGGATTTTGAAACCCTTTAAAAAGTTCATATATGATGTGTTAGTCAGAGTGACCTAAATCCTCTCAGTTTTATGACCAGTCAGTCCCTGAAAATGTCCACACTGTCTAGAGTCAGACGTAACACCACCACGCACAGTGAACTCATCGTGTACTCTGTCCCAGTGTGTCTAGAATGGTCAGCCAAGGTCCAGGAGGGAGTAGGTGGGTGGAAAAACCTCGGTTTGTCCATAATTCCTCACATGACTGACCGTAGATCTGTTACACTAGGTAAAGTTTCCGTTAAACGCCTACAACGAGGCTGAACAAAAGAAAAGCAAATAAAGAGCAAACATTACCAGAAAACAAAGTATAGTAATAAAAGTTAATAACCCTTTTTATGACCTGCTGTGATTCATCTTTAGACAGTCATTGATGTCTTTATGCGTTGATCATCTCTATTTGTCATTGGTAATTCTAGGCTCAATTATTTTTTTACAAAGTAATGTAGTTCCTGTAATTACATTTTCAGGTATTTTCCAGGAATCTTTTCTGTTCTTGTTCAATAAAGTGACAGTGTTTGTTTTTTTTTCTCTTTCAGTATTTTATTTCGAATTCTCATCAAGTCTGAGATCTGTGGAGCTTACTGTGTATTGCTCACATGTAGCTTTTCTTTTCTGTTTTACTGCTAGACCAGACACCCAAACAGAAAGCCCTACATGACCACAGGATATCTTTATCTAGAAACAATAATATTTAGAGATTTGAGAGTTCTGAAATGGAAGGCTATGTGATGTACTACTGTGTGGATTGACTGATTTCCCATTTCAGTCACATAATTATGTCCTCCTTTGATTGAAGGAAGGTCACTCTTTAAAGAAATGTTTTGTACCTTCCATATTTGAAATGCACTGAAATCATTTTTTTTTTACCTGATCACCACAAGGAAAGTTTATTTATTTTGTTTTATTTTATTTTTCCAAATTGAAAATGTAAAGTTTCCTTAAATTGGGGTCATTGGGTAGTTGAACTCTGTACTGTATGCTGCCGCTCAGTATTTCAGTTGTACACATTTTACAGCTTTCTTACTTTGATCACGGTGAAGTGTGTCCAAATATATGCAATTATTATTGCATATATTTTTATAAACACTTTACAATAAAGTTTATTAGTTTACTGCATTAGTTAACATGAACTAAGATTGCGCAATAGTTCTACAGCATTTATTAATTTTAATGTTAATTCATTAGTAAATGCAAAAATTATTAAAATCCTACATTGTGTTAACATGTGAATTAACATGAACTAACAATGAATGTGTATTTTTTTAGTGCTGGGCAACGATTAATCGCGATTAATCGCATCCAAAATAAAAGTTTTTCCTTACATAATATATTTGTATATACTGTGTATATTTATT
>JAUCMS010000095.1:17829976-17856963 GCA_032357445.1 Enteromius radiatus | reverse complement strand
CATAAACACATATATTATGTAAAGAAAAACTTTTATTTTGGATGCGATTAATCGCGATTAATCGTTGCCCAGCACTAGTATTTTTATGAACTAGCATTAATAAAGATGAGTAAAACTGAAATAAGTGTTGATCATTGTTCATTCATGTTAGTTAATACGTTAACAAATGACATCTTTATTCAACAAAATTTTCGATTTTCTGTCAATTGTAAAATCTGTAAAAGTAGTATTATACAATAACAATAAAAGATTACAATGTTGCAATTTTTTTTCCTGTTCATGTTATACCAGGATGCGGTGTGAATTCATTCACTGTCTCGTGGCATGAGAAAACCATTCAAAACCTTGTGGAGTGACTTTGAGGTAAAATATGGTAACAAAGAAATGTAAGAGTCTTTTGTGCATTAGATTCCTTAATACGCAATATAGCATTATTTTTTTATCATTAGTCTGTAGATGTGGCACAGTTTTTTTAGGGTGAATATTTCCTACTTGTTGAATTGATCTAAAAGGTTTTATGTAGATTAGTTGGAAAAGCAAGCAAGTGAAAAGATGTTGTTGATAAATGTAGCTGTAGAAATGCGCGCCCCGGAGGTGCTAAATTGTTCCAATCACGCTCCCGACTCTAAATTGGATTTTTTTTCAATAGCATCTAGTTCTGGAGCTCATTCAGACTGAACGGGGAAGGTGAATGTAAATTTCTGTTCTGTAATTTATGTGCTTTAATATTTGATGAAAGCACTTGACAGTGTTTGGTCTTTAAGTCAAGTGGAACAGTATAAATGCAGTGTTATTTAGGCCCACAGGAATCTGTAGAAAGCGCCACAGATTCTACGCATCCTCCATAAATATTTAGTCTTAAACTTTTCAGCGCACTTCAGAGTGTGGTACAGCTAGATCTGTTTTCCGTGGTTAAGGGTTCCTTCAGCACAGAGAATGTGGAAAGAAGTATACAGATTCCTCTCGGCTTGTGTGTTGGTGGGTATGTTTGTGTTCCTGTACAGACCACATGCAGAGATCCAGCACATTGCTGAAGCAGGCGTTCTCTGGTGGATCGCTCTTCAGTGGCAGGAAATGTTTCCGGTTGGTCCAGTAGCCAATATCCTGTCAGTCAGCTCCTCTCTGGGGAAAGAAGCTTCATTAATATGTCATAGTGATTGTCATACAGTATTAAGATCAGCTGTGCTTAATATCGTCCTGCCCTGGGGCTGCTGTCCAGCTGTCGTAGTGTTCTCACTGACCTTCACTTACCATCTCTGAGTCCTGACCTACAGTAGCATGGGTGGAGTCAACAAATAACATGGACATAGATGTTTGCCAGACAGCATGAGGTAGTTTCGCTGTTGATAGAAATCTCAAGACACTTTCACTGCTCAAATGCATTTAAGAATAGAGCTGTTGGAGCGACCTATGGAGGAAGGGGGCATGTTTGGGAAAACTACACTATATGCTATTTGTGTAGTTCTGTTTGGTGATTCTTGTACAGTAGGATATAAACTACACCGCTTTTATTTCAGTGTACATTAATATTGTATAATTGAAAACATAATCTGATGTGATGCAGGGATCTCTGGACCTTTTACTTATTAACATTACTTTTAAAAAAAAGAAATGTTAATATTTTACTTGTATGTTTTTCATCATTATTTGATCTGGTCAAAGTTTTGTCCTTGTGAAACGAAAAATCTTTTTTACATGTGACCCTTTGCCTCTGGTTTTGACTTTCTGCTAACCTTCAAGGTCACGTAAACAGGACATGGGCAGCTTCTCTCTTGTAATGGTGAAAGCCTCTTCCTCTGTATAATGTTGACTCACACTGGCAGCAGCAGATGTGATGCTCCACTGACACTAATGACTCCTCTGGCCTTTCCGTCGCTGGGGAATAATTTACCAGCCAGTACCAATCCTCATTGTGCCTTCATAAGGTGGGATGTTTCACTGTATGACAACTATGGAAAATAATAGGTTGTTTGAGAGGATGTTGGTATTTTTCAAATGTTATTTTTGATTAATGGAAGCAAAATTGTTAGTTGATATTGCATGTGTTAAATAGGATTATGTTTTAGTCTGAAGAAATGCTCCTGAAATGACACAAGACTTTTCAAATCCTCTGTTATGCAAAGATGTAGCATAGTGAGGTCAAGTTTGAGCAAGACTGTGCTTTCCTGCACGGTCATACCATTTTTTTTTGTGTTACGTAAAATCCCCAAGAGGCTCAGACTAGGCTGGCAGTGCCTTCAAATCAATAGTGACACCAACATAATTAAAATAACCGTATTTACTTTCTTAATGCATGTTCTTATTGTGATTTGTCACCCATGCAGCTGTAATCAGCAGGCTGTCAGGCATCTTGCATTCAAACACATTTCATGCTTGGAAAAGGGGATGAGAAACATCCGTGGGATGCCAACATGAGATTAAAAGCTTGCCAAATTGTGAACAATTAATTGATGCATATTATTCCAGTGGTTAGGAAAGTGTTTATAATCTTTAATCAAAATGTGATTACCTGCTTCATCTTTTTTTTCCGGCTGACTTCATGCATCACCTTTTCTTCTTCTCCTCTCCTATCCATACTACTTCATCACCATATTGCTAAAATCCCATTCTACATTTTTCGTGTTTTGCACGTCACAAGTACGTAAATGGCCTGCAGATAACATGTGGATTTTAACGCTTGCTGAGATTGTTGCAGATATCTACCTGTAAGATGTACCTGTCATCACTTTATCTATTGAATGTGCAGAAAATGATTGGAATCCGTGTGCTTGAGATTGTGGTTAGTGGTGTGGTGACATTCTAGGAAGATTTTTAAGAAAGGCAACAAAAGAAAAATCTGTAAAAAAGTTAAATGTAGTCCATGTCTTTCAACAATTACTAGAAATGTTTCTCTACTCCCACCTGCCTTTTTTCATTCACTCTTTATATGATCTTCACCAGGGATTTCAGACCTTCTTGTTTCATGCAATATTTTATTTCATGTTTTATGCATATCCGTACAGAAAGGTAGCATCTCCTACTCTAATCTCTTCTCCCATCTCCTCACTATGTGCCCCGGGCAGTTTGAAGTGTGGGGGATGTTCAGAGCTGTTTCTCAGTTTAGATCAACTCTGTCACTGTTAGCCTAGTCCTGTTGAAATATATGTGAAAGGGGCACATTTTCAAGCTGTCCTCTTATTCACGGACCACCTACAGTCCAGTTTGAACCAGTCACTATGTGCTGGTGTAACGCCGTCCTGTGCAAATTTAAATGAAATCATTATGTCAACACGAACACGCCTACTTTCAATGTAAATTAGGCTTATTAGGTTTGTTTCTTATTTGCAAACTGCCTGGTGCTATTACCGCCCACGGAAAGCAGATGGCAAATGAAATTAATTTAACCACGTAAAGCCTGACAAGTCTGAATCTTTTTTTTTTTTTAATGATATGGTCATGAATGTGAAAAAAAATATTACAATTATACCAAAAGACTTTTACTTGCTAATAAACTATGAACTATTAATCAGACAACAGAAGGCATGCAATAGATTGTACTGCAGTTTTTCTAAGCTCCGTTTTTACCATGTCGATAATTTAGAGACCTTAAGAATTTGCATATCAATTATTCTACAGTAGATTATGGGGTAATAGAGATGTTGCTGTTTATTTTCTATTGAATGTTATGGAGAAAGGTGTTACGAGCAGGCATGTAGTCATTAGAGAGCTCAGTACTGTCACAGTGCAGGAGCCATGCCCTACAGTCCCTGTAAAATATGCCAGATCAAAATATGTCAGCTGTAACCTCCATAACCAGAACGGCCCGCAAGATGGGGCATTACAGCATACAAATTGCACTGTTAGCCAATTTATTTTTTAGCTTATCCTCTAGAGACTCTGCTTTACCATGCTGTACCCATGTTGGCATGATGGGAAATAAAACGGCTAAAGAAAATATGAGGCAGTTAGTTTATGTCTAATATAGATATTTTTCTGTGATTTTTGTGGACCTTTTCTTTTGGAGGGAGGGGGGTGCTTATTAATAGAATAGATGCATTTTATATTTTATACATATTTTCCTGTAGTTAGTAGTGAGTAGTTGACATCTCCAGGTAATATGATAACTTGCAAGGATAGTAGCTGGTGTCTAGTTGTAAGATGCTTGAAGTATTTGAGATTAGAAGTTAGACCTAGAATGATCTCAGACCAACAATAAACCAGCACATACATATATTCTCAAAAGCATATTTATTTTATTTCTATTATTATAATGCCTGTCGGCTACTGGTTTGACTGCTCAGTTCATCCAGCTTGGAAAAACTAGTTTTGTCCTGTTTTTTTTTTTTTTTGCAAATGCAAATAAATCTTAAAATAACCTTTTCTAGTGAATAATGATGAATAGTTTTTCCTGTCCTTGTTTTCCTGTTCTGTTTCCTTGTCATGAATATCAGACATTTTTAAATGAAAACCGGATTGCACTGGTGAATGTCCTCCAGTTGTCCCATCCCATTAATAATACTTACATTAGACCTCTTATCCCACACCTTTTAACATGTCACATATTTCTAATTTTGTGACACGTCCAACCAGAGCTAACCTTCACCACATATTAGAGTCAAGCCTGTGAATTAAACATTAGATTCCACAACTCAGCTGAACTAACTTCCCACAAATCCAAAGTCAACCTCTCCCCAGAGGACCGGCACTGACATCTCTTTGGTCTGACAGATTAGATACTGGCCTTTCCAAACCACTCCAACATATCTGTTGCACAGTATCTGTTTTTGAAGAGATCTCGTGAGGGGGAAGAGAGTTAAGGGTATCGCAGTGTATCCCACCCAGAGCCTACATATCATTTTTATGTTGTGCTGGAAACATATGATTGATTTATGTGTCAGTGGTTAAATGTTCTCCCAGCAGCAGGAGTCCAGAAGTCTGAGAAAACGCTGAAAATCTTGCTTCAAACTTGAATTTAACTCTGGAAGCAAACTAAGCAAACTGGAAGCAAAAACATTTTTGAAATATTTACAATTTTTATACTGTTAACAATTTAATTATTAGGAAGTATTGATTAATGTTCAAATTAACAAATTAGCTACGTTTATTTGGACTTGTTTTACTAATTAAATCCTAAAAGTGTTAATTTTCAAAATAAATATGATGAAATAAGTTTTTATAGGGAAAAGAGGGGATGGTGTTCATTCTGTGTTAATTATACATACCTGGTCTCCTGGCATAAATGTACCAATAAGTACATATTACTGCATTTTCTAAAAGAGGCAGTAAAGCTCTGACACCTTTTTATTCATTTTCATGTACTTGAGAGGGGATTCAAACCGAAGCGTGTTACTACGGTTTAACAAAACAGTTCAAATCTGAGAATACGAGTTGAAATGGCACGATGAATCAACAAATGGGTTTTTATATCAGTTTTGGATTTGGTGTAGGGCATATTTTCAACATGAGAGCATTAACTTATAATAGCAACAGTCCACAGATATCTCAATTCTGAACTGCCGCAGCGCATATCAACGTAATAAAAACATTGCTTTATTTGACAGTCCCAGTAAAATATGCCATATCACAGGTAGTCTGTTGTAGCCACCATCATCATCATGTTGTGTTTGAAAACTGATCATACATAAGTACCGTAACAATTTTAGTTAAAATACATTTTAGGTATCCCCCTAAATGTGTATATGATATATGTACATGTGACAGTAAAAACACAACAGTAAAAGGTGCATTAACATCTAGACAATGATCGCCACATACACAGAGTAAATCACATGTGGTAAACATGTAAGTTTATATTTGCATATGATTCATGAGGAACAATGAGGCTTGTTTATTGTAGTGTTGTTTTTATTCTTTGCCGCATGTATGGTGTATATATATATATATATATATATATATTTGTGTGTTGGTATGTGATGTATGTGTGTTTGTGTAAATAAAAGCTTAATGACATCTGTTCAATCATAGAAGACGTTTCTATCTCTTTACACGACTTTGATTAATGTTAATTTATTTTTACAATGCAAAGCTTTTATTATTTATAATTTTCAGTGGAGGAACACAGACCTCTCAGGTTTCATTAAAGTATCTTTTATTTGTTTTGGAAATATCATAATTAAAGCCTGATGGGTTTGGAAAGACACGAGTAATCACAGATTTTTCATTTTTGAGTGAACTGTCCCTTTTAAGATGTATATGATCTTTTTATCTACTAGAAAACTGTTTTGTTTTATGCAAAGCTACTTAGAAATGATGAATACCACAACAAAGATAGTTCATCTAAAAGTGGTACAAAAAAAGTGAAAAGTTAGTACAGAGATGTAGAGATTACATTCTGAAGACAGAAAGTGATTCTGTTGAGCTCTCTGATGCTGTACAGGGTCACTAGGTCAATTTCAAATGCTCACATCATGAAGGAGCTGATCTTGTGTGGCATGAAGCCCTCTTCCAATTATCCATCTCTGCACAGTACACAGATAAAATATGACAACTGGCATTTTACTTGCATTACAGCTTGATTTCACAGTGTGTTATATAATGCTGTAAACACTATTGGCTCCTGAAGCCTCTTGTTTGCTTTATGCTGATGCTGGTGTAATGTCATTCTGTGTCTAAATAAATCTAATAGGCTATATCTCTAATCTGACCTGGCTGAATTTCCAGCATCAGCACTCACTGAACAAATGTTACCAGACATTTTGAAGTCAGACTCTTCCTCTCAAAGCCAAGACTAGAGTAATGTATGATGCACAGGCTGGATTATGAATATGTGAGCATGTGAAATGAAGCGGTGTGCTGTATCAGCCTGTGAGTATTGAGTTTTGTCAGCATTAGTCTTGCTGTCTCCTGCTGCGATGGTTCTGGCCTTTGCACTGCTTTCACTCCTTTGGCTCCATGTTTCTAATTATCCTCTTGTGTGACTCACCCACAATGAGGTGTCAGTCTTTGACAAAGCAAGGCCTTTTCTCTTCACAGGGCAGAGGAGCAGCTTCACTGCAGGGGATTTATCAATGTTTGCCTGATAATGGAGTGTGTGGTCTGATGAGTTTTCCACAACGCTAAGATTTATTCATTATTAAGATAATACCTTCATGAGTTATATTTGGTACTGAGACTTCAGCTAACACAGAGAGAGAGCAAGGAAGAATCTTATGGAAAGTTGAATGTATTTTAAAGAACTAGTTTATGAAGTGCAAATGCAGCAGTTTTGTGGGGGGTATATATATATATATATAGTTTTTGGTCCCACTTTATATTGTGTCCCCAATACCGGTGTACTTGAATGCATAGTAACTATTATGTAACCCACAGTGCAAGTACACATTACTACATGATATCTAAAGCTAAACACGTACTGTAACAACCCTCAGAATTTTAAGTGCAAGTACAAATGTAACATTTAGTAACCCCTCCTTAATATAAAGTGTGACTAAGTTTTTAAATAAACTTTAAAATTGCTAAATGTATAAAAAAAGTATCACTGGGTCTAATGCTACTGATGTCTCTCTTTTCCCTAGTATTTAGCCAATAACTGTAGTCATCCAACATTACAGCATAATTGCAGAGAGCTATACATTTTGATAAAAAAAATGTAGCTGCACTTGAGGAACTTGCTAACAAGCACATTATTAGGAAAGGTAACCTGCAAAGATTTGAAACAAAAACTGATTCACTTCTTCTGTAGGTGAAGTTGGATTGATTCTTGTTGAAAGTCTCTGTACATCCCCATAGCAATCATTAAGTAAAGTGGTCTAAAAAAATTCTGTATTTATATATTCTGTGGAAGTCAATCATTTGATTGATTGACTAACCTACCTCCCTCTCAAAATATGTATTGACATACCTCTGTGCACCCGGTTCACGCAGACAGGATACGTCATCAGCACAATCATGTTAGGCTATAAAGACAGAGCAAGAATGGCAGACCAACAACAACAACAACAACATCCTGATCTTCCTTCCTAGCATTGTTGTACTTTTACTAACTGTGCTATAAAGTTTATGATTGGCACATGATTTATTGTAGTAATGTTGTCTCAGATCGTCTGACCAGCGTGCGCATGCGTTCAGGAGGCGTGGCTTTGGACAGTGATTTACAGGGAGTGTGGGACGTTGCCATGTCAGTCAACACTCGAGGGAGGGGCCTGTGCTGAACTACGTTTCAGAACAGCCTGATCTTAGAAACTGATCGTTATTATTGGGGATTTAAAAAGCACTGGTTGAGACATCGCAGCTGTCTGGTTAGGAAGTTATTCGGCTGCTATTGCTTTCAGAGTTTCTGCTGCTAAACGTAACGCAGATCTGACATGCATGCTTGTAGTTTCATTTCATTCATTGTAGTTTGACAGCTGTCAGAACATGAAATTAGTCCTCTTTGATGTGGTGGTAAAGATGGTCTGCATCTAAAAAAGAAAAACAAAGAAAACAGAAACTGTGGGTGGGTTTGGCCTGCCCCTGTGTTAACTGAGTTGAGCATTTTTAACGTGGTTAAACTGAAAATACTTTTAGTCTGTGTTTTCATGCACATGAATGGTTTGCTGCTTATTGCATGTTAAAGGTGCTCTAAGATACTGTGAACAAAGGCTGATCAACTATCTGTGTGTAAAATCTGCCCATGTATTCAATTCAATTACAGCCATGTGCAATGAGCAATGTTTTTTTTTTTACTTTGAAAAATTGTGCCATCATAGGATGGGATGCTGTAGGTATTTTTGTACTTGATTATTGAGGTGTATGATTGTATAACAACCAAGAAATATGAAGCTATTTTACAGAAACACATTCCCACATGATGTTGCCATATTCCAGCATGGCAATGCTCCCATATAGGCTGCTCAACAAATCTTAACAGACTCCATGACCCTGCCAGTCATCAGATCTACACATCATTGAGTCTCTCTGGGATGTTCCAGAGCGCAGAATGCAAGTGAGATTTCCACCTTCTTCATACCTCAAACAACTGGAGGCTTTTCCTCTTGAAGAATGAAGACCTATCCTAATGCATACAATGACAGCATTTCAAAAAGAAGCTTCTCTGCAAAGTGTCTCTACTACTTATTACATTTTTTTAGTTCTTATTGCACTTAAGGGAAATCTGCACTGCAGTTCTTTTACAGGAAGCGCAAAAATCCTTTTGCGTGTACTTGTGAATAAGTTTACATGGTTTATTGAAATGACTTTCTTACTCTATTTCTTATATTTTTCACAATTTCTTAATTATTTTTTTTCCCAACTGTAACTGAGAGACTACATGGGATATGTGTACTGCGGGACTATTTAAAGGCATAATTTACACAAAAAGGGAAATTCTGTAATATTTTATTCACCCTCATGTCGTGTCTTGTCAAACCTGTGTGACTTTTAAAGCAACAAACAACATTGGAGTCTATTAACTTTAATGGTGTGGAAGAAGAAAAAAGTAGCCTACATTAATCCTGTTCTGTGTTCATATAAAAAGTGAATCAGGTTTAAAAAGACATGAGGGTGAGTAAATAATGAATTTTTGTTTTTGGGTGAACTCAAATGTGAATTTGTGCCCAGCTAAAACACAAAAAACATACACGTTTCCTTATTATTACACTTGCCTAAATAATAAAAATCTAAATCTAAAAGCTGGGCGCACATATTTCTAATTTGCAAGTATTCATTTTTCCAACCAAAGAGCACTGTTTGGATTGATGCCTTGATTGTGTTTGCCTATAGAGAGATCTACCTGCTATTTAGCCTGCACTGTTTGACACTTTAAAAATCAAAGTGTGTATTTCTGGAAGCTGAAATCCTCTAGAGATGCAGCTGTGATGGTGAACTCCGTCTCACATTTCAGTCTGGCTTCTCTCTGTGTATTTGTCTCTCCATCAGGTGTTAGGTGGATCAGGGCGTCTGTATACGTGCTTCATGTCCTGTCACTACTGCCCATGCCCTGCCTTCTCTTTCTCTGTGCTCCGGAGAAACGAGAGTCTGATGGTGAGATCACTTCCTCTTTCTGTTCACACACTCGCACAGCTGGACTCGCAGACCCTGAGACCCTCATCCTGTTTTGTTGTTTGTAGAATTGTTTCTGTCAATATGTTTACATGCTGTGGGTGGAAGGTTTAGAATAATAAGGATATGTAGTGTTTTTGAAGTGTTACGTGCTGGATGATTAAAAGGGATGACTGACGTTAAGTCACCCAATAAACACAGACCTAGAAGAAAATATACACAGAATACACATGGAACGTGACATGAAGGGCACAAAACGTACACTCTTATGCTCATAAATATTAGTACAGTTTAACATGAGTGTTGAAAACAATTATTCTGTTTTATAAGGTTTTTGATACACTACCAAATGATGAAATAACATCAATAACATTTCCAAAAATTGATGCTAAATAGCTGACAATATTATTAGCAATTACTTTTTTTTTCTACTTTTGATTAAAATATCTTCCTTTTTGTTCTGCCTGTTGCTGTGGTTATTATATTTGTTTTCTGGTCTCCATTGACTGTCTGTCCTTTGATGGTGTGGCCCCGTTTCAACAGTATCTGTTGCCGCACAGTTGCATGTGCATCAGCCTGGTTTTGAGCCCAGGGGAGCCAATGAGACTAAAATTAGTCCTTAAGTCTGAGAAAGAAAATCCAGAGGCAAAATGCACTGCTTCACTTTGATAGCATGACCTCACTTTATTATCGAACTGCAACGAAATATAAGCGCGTTTTATGCCCATGTGATCTGAGAGGAATGGTTTCTTTGTTTATTTATAGTCCTCTGTGTAATGCATTAGCGTTAGCTTGATGCGCTAGAAACTGTCTCAAATGTGATTAAGCTGCTTGAGAACATGATTGGTTGGTGGTCTCTGTATGGAGGGTCAGGGTCCTGGTGTGCTGTCAAGCCTGTAGTCAACCAACAGTTAAAGGAATAGTTCACCCAAACATTTACCCTCGAGTAAGTTCCAAACCTCTATGAATTGCTTTGCTCTGGCGAACACAAAGGAAGATATTTTGAAGTGACTTTGTAACTAGGCTGTTTTGGGTCACCATTGACTTCTATAGTAGGAAAAAGAAATACTTTGGGAGTCAATGGTGACCAAAAACAAAAGAAAATTCTTTCAAATATCTTCCTTTGGGTTGGGCGAATGTTAATAATAAAGTAAATACTGGCTGTTTCATTGTCAGTCGTCTTCTGGATTTGGCCGACACTAATATTGTCCTTCATTGTAATCCTGTTTATATTTCAGTTACGTGATGAATGTCTAGCCATGGTGAATGTGCATCCTGCTGATGCGTTTTTCATGTGTGCGGCCACCATAAATTGAAAACAGATGGCTGCATAGTGCAGTTTTATTTATTTTGATATTGATATAGATATAGAGAGAGAGAGAGAGAGAGAGAGAGAGAGACATATAAAACCAAACTGTGAGAATAGCTCTGTTATATTATGTTTAATTCAGTCACATCAAAGCACGCTTAAGCACTCTTTTTTTTTTTTTCTTGCATATCTGTGTTCTCTAGTGTAAGCACCTCCTGGCTGTCTGTCTGAGTCAGGCCATGGGTTTGTGCCAGCAGGAGCAGGTCTCAGATCAGCAGATGACCCACATTCTCACAGGGCAAAGTGAGGCCAGTACATAAATAACTGATCCCGGAATGGAAAGAGACTCTGATAAGAACACTCATGCAGGATTCAGATATTTGTAGTCGTTATGAATTAGAATGGACTCATCTTTTCGAAGTTGTTGTACTTAAATAAATTTTTATTATATTTTTTGTATGAGGGATTTTCTGACAAGGAATGTTAAAAATTGGTCTGAATGTGAATAAATAAGCAAAGCTGTGACCCTCAATACGATGTTTGTGTATGTTTGTATATTTGCGTGCAAAATATTTTCAGTTGCCAGAGAATGTACATCTGTTCATTGAGCGTGATGGCATTTATTTTTGGAGTTTCCGTTTGTTTGAAGGTTCAGCACCCAAGACTGTCTCGCACCAACAAACAATGAGACCACATGGTTTAAATACAGTGCGCTTTCACTTTTTTTCATCACTTAAAAATAGTTTTTTGTGTTCATAAAGTAGTTGAGAAGTTTTTTATAAAACATTTAAGTAGCTATATTTTTATCATGCTTTCTAAAACGAAAAATGAACTGAACTGTTTTTATGAAATCAATGAGGCACAAGAGGCCTTCGCTCCCTTCAGCTGTGACTTTTATCAAATGGTTACCACACTATAAAAATATTAAAACCAAAAATGTATTGATACCTTAATTTTTTTTAATAGGTTTAAATGCTGTCCCTTGCCTAAAAAAAAAAGTTCTGACAGCAAGAGCATTTTCTTCTTATTTGTTATTTCTACACTGGCAATTAGAAAACATTACATTTAGTTTTTGCACATAATTTGCACATTTGTTTTGCATGTTTAATTTTTTTTTTTATTTTATCTTTATTTTTTTCACTTACTGTAAATGTTATGTAGCAGCAATATGGTATGAGATTTTAAACGTTTATCATATGATTCAAATTACTTGTTTTTTGCAGCCTTATCCTTTTCCTTATAAAGGTATATGAAATGATGTGTAGTGAAGTGAAGTGACTTGTGGCCAGGTATGGTGACCCATACTTGGAATTTGTGCTCTGCATTTAACCCATCCAACGTGCACACACACAGTTAAAGTAAGAGATGATATTAATTGAAATATTAAAAATGAAGCAAGAAAAAACACAGAAAGCCATAGACAGAAATATATTAGGTGAGATGTGTACAGGTACATCAGGTTCGTTATTTCAAAAAAGTGAAACTTCATTACACATAAAGTAAAACATTTATCAATGTATATCAGGTGATGCGTATTTTGCTATGTCACTCCACCAAGGCTGATGCGTGTTACTTCAGTTCCCATGTTTGACAGAAGTGCCTGTTGTTCTGTTAGATTTGACTTTCACCACGGGAATAGAAAACAGAAACGTACAGTGCATTGTGTAAAGTCTACAACCTGACTAGAACCTGACAAAGACACTGCTTACATTTTCTGCCTTAATTCATACAGACGCAAAATAGTATATAATATTTCTGCAATACGGGCAGCAGAACTACTTCTTCCAAAATGTAGATAAAGTAAGTTTTAGTTTCTTGTGATTTTTCTTTGTTTGAAAATGTGAAACATCATAATGAGATCATTAGAGTTTAAGGAACTGGAATATGGTAACTGCCAAACGAACAAAAACTGTTTATCAGCTAGGCTAGATTCTTGGACTTTGTGGTTTTGGCTTTAGTAGAAGTCTTTATTTGAACAAAGGCTACAGGTGCAGTTTCTCACAACACACACTTTCCTTCTGAATAAAACACAGTTGAGCTGAGCTAAAACTCTCCAACTTTCATAAAATGAAGGCACAAAAGATATATAAACAGCTTTTATTAATAAAATAATTCACCATACATAGAGATTTATTCATGTTAAATAACAAGACTCCATTTTGATGCGAAAATGTTTTGTCGTGAAACTATTTTCTTTCAACACACACAAGAGAACATCACAGTGTATGTAGATTAGTGATAAACACACACGTCAAAAACATACACATTTAAAAGCACAGACACTTTTCTGTTTGCTCCAAAGGCAGGAATAAAATTCAGGTACACTAGACTGGTTACGAAAAGGCCTTTTAGTTTTACTGCTTTCACCAGACAGTACTTCAGTAAAGGAATAAAACATCAGCTAACACAGTTGCAGTGCAGTACAGATTCGTCTCCATTGGAATGTCCAAGATGTCCGGCACACTCCTGTAGTTTAGCCCTTACAAGCAGTAACAAATATCTGTACATTTACATCATTTAGAGACTCCAAAACACAAAAATACTGCTAAAGAGTGTCTTTCTTTCCCTCAATAAATAGAAACTGTTGGCACAGCTGTGGTTGGGGAAGGCATGTCACTGTCAGGGACAAACGCATCAGTGCATCTGTCAGTTTGTGTCAGGTACAAAAAACCAGAGCTGATGATATCCACACACTATCCTAAACAGCCGTTTCCAGGAATGAGTCCGTTTTCTGTTCATACTGAAAGCAAACAAAGAATGGGACAGTCATGATTGACTGAAAAGTCATCCTTAAGTTGTTTTAAACAAGTAACCAAACGGCTGACGGTAGCCATTCACTTACACTGTATGATAAAGAGTACTATAGAAGTTAAAGGCTACCGTCACCTTTTTAGCTACCAACACATTTCATAAAGGATTTTCACAGCATAGGTTAAATAAATGAGGACAAAGTTTTCATCTTTGCATGAATTATCCCTTTAGTGTGTGTGGAGTGGGATTTTGGACCAATCGACTTTCAGAAACAGACAAAATTCAATTGACAAAATGTCTACCAATCATCATGATTTTACTTGCAAATATGTATGTATGTATGCATACAGTACAGAGAGCATGCCAATGAGAAAACAAATATAAAACCTGGATATTTTAGGCAATTTCGAAATCCAAGCCAGGATATGTCCTGGAGAAGGAGGATATGTGGTGATCCTAGATTTACTGCTTGCTGCTTTTTCGCATTTTCACCTGGACACAGTTTCCACTCCCCAAAAAAAACATATAATTGTACATTTCCCTGATTGTGGGCTTAGTAACTTATGATCATGTTAGACCATCATCAGTATGTGTCCTTATTTTTACAATGCTGCAGATAGTAAATAAACCAGTAGATACATTTACATGCACCCAAATCTTTTTTATACTGGTTCAGTCAGACTGAAAAGCGTTCATGTAAATGTCTGAATTAATTTGAATGAAGTTTCCATTAAACTGAAAGGAGTGGTGTAGATGTAAATCCAAAAGCATAATCACTGTGGCACGCTGCCATGATATGTATGTTTATATCCATTTTATGTTTCTTGTCTGACAAACTGCTAAAAAATATATATATTTTTTCACTAGTGCCTTTAGTTGTGAGCAGAGCGTCTGATCGCTGTATATGCGCTAAGGTTTTGTATGGAATACAAAATCTTCAAATTGATTACATTCATTCCCATTTACAAATATCAGTGCATGTAAATATAACTAATGATGTTTTACATCTGAAACTAAGTCATCAGCTTTTTATAAAAACCCAGGAGTCTATGGCAAAACAATCAAGATGTGCACAAAAAGACATTAAATATTAGAATAAACCATCCAAACATCAATAAATGCTTTTTTTTTTATACAGCCAGATCAGAAAAAAGTGCAAAAATGTTGCCGTTTATGACCAATACTCAAAAGGACAGTAAGGCACTAAAAACACCTACACTTGGTCAGATGATATAACCTGACACGGGGGGGGGGGGGTAAATACACATTGCTTATTTAAATGGACAAACATATAATAGGGAGAAAAACTAGTGATGAGAAGTTGGATTGGTTCAATGTCTGAGGAGCATGTACTCTAATCACTTGGTCACAGCTCTGAGCTTTTAATCATTTCATAATCATATCTGTTATTCTTCTAAATGTGTTCTAGATGAGCCAGTTAAGGCACTGATGAATCAACAGCAGGCCTCTGTAGGTCTACTGTAAAGGTGGTTGGTGATTAATAGAATAGCGTGGCAGTATTGGCACTACAGAGCATTATAAAGTATCCAGCTCCAGTGGTGACACTGTAAATCTCTCTCCAGAGGAGACAGTCTTTGCTGCAGGTCAACTGCTGTTGTTGCAGTCTGGGTAGTTTGTCTCAGTCAGACATTCAATAACAAACTGATTCCTAAGGGCTGTGACACATTAGCAAGACCGATATTACAGTGAGACCACAGCAAAAACCTGGGATTTAAATCTAATTTGACTAACAAATAATCTAATCAGCCAACTCTGAATTGAAAAGGGTTTTTGAAAAAGTGTAAAGAAAGAAGCATGCTATCAGATTCTGGTCACTAATGAAATAAGTTAACATTGAGTGACACTGATCATCTGAGTCTCTGTAGACCATCAGATGTTGTTTCAGTAAAGCTTCTTTCTCAAATCGTACTGGAGGCTTGACACAAACTTGTGAAGTTCATGCAACTTAACTCATGATAATATAGTGCAACGTATCAAAATAACAATACAAATTTGGACCCTCTGTGTAGATGTTGGAAAGATAATGTCATGGTCATTGAAAAATATCTGAATGCATTAAATAACAAAACACCAAAGTGGCATTTGCTTTAAAGAAACCTAGCTATGTTTATAAGTTATAAACCCATACAAAGTATTATGGCACTTTTTGTTATGTAATGCAGTACATTTCCATATAGTATTGGGTTCACTGTGTACCCAGTGTATCTTTTGGAGTCATTTTGGTTGTGTTGGGTTAATTGGAGCTGTGAGTGGACCAGCAGGGCATTTTAAGTAATGAAAAAAACTGAAATTGGGGTCATTTTTCATAACTGGCTGAACAGAAAATCGTTTTATGATTTCCTTTCTATTATGGGTTCTTAAATTTGCTTTTACCTCGTGTGTGTTCCTGAGCAGTCTAAACCTGCCGTCTCAACAGTTAAAAACAACAAAAAGTCCAAATACATTCAAGCCTTCAGAAATGGTGTCTTCGTGTTCTCTGTTCCACGATTGCATTTACGGCTGATGTTCCTTATGAATTCAGATTGTTCCTCTGGACCTTCATCACGGAAGATTTAACTAAAGCTGCCCAAAATGATCCTCGGTAGGTTTCTCATATGTGGTTCAGTTCTTCCAGAAGGCCCAGCAACCACTCCTAGCTTTCATTGATAGGCTTGACCTATAGCTGCTGTAGATGGAAATGCAGACTATAAATATTTCCACAGATTTGTAGTGACAGAGGCTTTGCTTTTTTTTTTTTTTTCACAGTTCAATGTTAAATTCTGGAAATGTGTCCACAATGTCTTCACGAATAGTGGGTCGCGTTAGACATCAACTCAATACGTGATCGTGCTGTCTGCTGTAAACATTTCTCTCCTATATTTTGACAAAGACATCTAAAGCAGAGGGTCAATGGTGATTGTAATCTGGTCTCTGTGACAGCTGCTTCCACTGGAGCTGCGATACAACTCGTCCCGCCTGCAAAAGAAATGGCGGTTCAGAATCTTCCTAAAAGTGACTCTGAACTCGCGAATGCGGTAGGCGTAGATGATGGGATTGACGGCGGAGTTGGCGTGCGAGAGGATGATGGCGATGTTCATAACGAAGTCGGGCCTCTTCAGCTCGCTGTAGAACAGAGTGAGGCAGTTGAGGATGTGCACGGGCAGCCAGCAGAGAGCGAACAGGCCCACGATGATGGAGAGCGATTTGGCGGCCCGAATCTCCCGCTGCAGCAGGCCGTGGTGCTGATTCTCACCGTTGCTCACGCTGCATTTGAGCTCGATCTGACGCAGCTGTTTCCGCGCCACCGTGAAGATCTTGACATAAATGCCCAGCATGATGAGCAGAGGTGGCAGCACGCAGCCGAAGAAGTTGAAGTACACCATGTAGCTCATGTCCACCACGTCCTCGAAGAAGCACTGGAGGCAGCAGCTTTGCAAGAAGCCTGTTTCCGTCTCAGCTATGTCGCTGCCGTTGCTAGTCTGTGTCAAACTGCTTGTGTTTATGGGACAGGCCAAGTCTTTACGGTTCCAGCCCACGAATGGGATGAGTCCGATGATGAAGGATAAGATCCATAAAATAGCAATGATCTCTCTTGCCCTTTTCCCTGTGACAAGCTCCTTATACCTGTACAGAGGAGTGGACATAGAACAAAGATTATAAACCCTGTAATTATTTAGTTGTATATTTCTACTTATTTTCTTCTAATTCGGAATAAAATACAATATAATGCAGTATGGTAATTAAAAGGGCAGGCCTTAAGGTAGTCAATGATGTGCTGTTTGAAAGACATTTTTTTCCAATGTCACCCTCACATTGAAGGGCACCTGTTTAAGTGCTCTAGAGACTGCTCTGCTTCTCAAGGTTTCAAAAAAATCTTTTTTGATTTGCATAATTTAAACTATTTTAACTCATAAAAAAAGAAAACATTAATGATTAGTCCATAATGCACACCACAAAGCAGTGGGCCTGGGCCTCTAGTGATGGTTGACTTCACTTTCACTCCAAAAGTCTGAGATTGCTTTTTAATTTTGCATTTACTTGCAAATGTTAAAAAAAAACACACATGATCAATGTCACAAATGTTTTTTGTTTTTTTAGTAGTAATCTAAATATTGTAGGATGCTGTTTCTTTCTAAGCCACATCTGCCATGGGATAAAAAACAATGAGCTAATTAAAGAAAGTAATGGCTGCTTTTCTCAATACTGACTTTTTTTGTTCCCTTACAATTCTTTTACATATAATTCAGAATTGCAAGATATATATTTTGTCCTGTGGTGAAAACAAACATCAATGCATTTGTTTTGAATGGATCACAATTCTGAAATGTATTCTATTTCCAGGTTTAAATTCCAGTTTGAATCATAATTTCCAGTTTGCTCCTAGAATTTTGGCTCTCACATTATATACTGCATTAAAAAGCAAAAGCCTGTTGACCTTTTGGGTACCACTTTATATTAAGTGTCCCTAATACCATATTAACTACGTAGATGAGTATCTAGTATGTAACCACAGTGTAAGTACGCATTGCTACATAGCAGCTGTAATATTTCTGTAACTACACACATGTAACCACCCTCAGAATGGTGTGTGTGTGTAAGTACTGATGTGTAACAGGACATTGGTAACAACACTTTTTTTCACTTCACTAAGTAGTCATGTA
The DNA here is from genome assembly GCA_032357445.1 of Enteromius radiatus. Classification (NCBI taxonomy): domain Eukaryota; kingdom Metazoa; phylum Chordata; class Actinopteri; order Cypriniformes; family Cyprinidae; genus Enteromius; species Enteromius radiatus. Next base: position 17,838,264 of record JAUCMS010000095.1, on the reverse strand, counting down.
ACAGGAATTACATAGCTGCGTTTTGTAACAGCAGTAACTGGAACAGGGGGTGTATTTGAGTAGGTTTAGGGATATGTAAAGTGGGTGGAGTTGATGGAGTTGGTGCACCTCTGTAATACCAGTGTATATACATGGTAACTCCTCAGGAACTGCCCACTTAATATAAAGTGTAACATTCTGGACACCAACCACAGTTTATATGTAAAGCCTAACTTACTGCTCTGTAACATCAATTAAGTTAACAATTAAGTAATTACATGCTCAATCCATAGCTATTGTCTATTTAATGTAACACTTTATTTACCAAAAAGTGTTGTTACCAATGTCCTGTTACACATCAGTCCTTACACACACCATTCTGAGGGGTGTTACATGTGTGTAGTTACAGAAATATTACAGCTGCAGATACTATGATACGATGTAGATATGTGTGTACTTGCATACTACATACACATCTAGTTACTAAGGAAGTACACAGGTATTAAGGACACTTAATATAAAGTGGAACCAAATTTTGAGTACATAACGTAATACCTCTCATGAACATTTCAGTATTTAATTACTTCTTGAGATGACTGTACTTGTATTTATGGTAGGTTAGGGAAAGGTACGGTAGCTTCACATAAACACTCACTGATGGCTCAAGCTTTCATTTGGGGCCTCTTTATCAGGCATCCTGAGACAGCTCTGATTCTGCTTCTACTGATGGACTGAAGTGACTAATACATGGGGTGCTTTATTCATCACACCCACCACAACCTTTCTGAGAGAGACCTGGTCTGCCACAGCCATCAGAGGTGCTGCCCCAGTGACGGATGCAGGGAGTGATAACATCATGATGGTTGACAGATGATAAACTACGTCAGCATCACTACTAATGCTCCATACACTTAGGGCAGTGTATACTGTATAAATAATACTAAAATAACACTTACATTTATACAGCATTTTATAGCCTTCTCCATTTTTTAAAAAATTGTTTAAAAGTTAAAGTGTTAGTTTACACCAAAATAATTTCTGTCATTAATTACTAACCCTCATGTCGTTCCAAATCCGTAAGCCCTTTTCTCAACTTCAGAACTCAAAGATATTTTTAATGAAATCTGAGAGCAATCTTGGTCTCTATAGACAGCAACACATCTGAACCTCTTTAGCAACTGTATTAACACCACAGTATTGAAAAAAGTATTGTTATACATAGTATTGCTTAGGAATACAGTAGATCCTTTTTTGTAGCACAATATTTAATCAATTCTTTCTACCAATTTTTTTTTACCCCCAGATGCAAGGACACATTATGTCATTGCATTTAGCTCCAAGAGCACAGTCTCCTTTTGTTGGACACTTCTTTCAGCTTTAACACGTTTTTCTCTCTCCGTGCCAGCTCTCCTCTACACTCAAAGCACATGAATGGAGGAAAGAGTGTATTAGTTGTGGCATGACAACAACCCGCTGGCATCCCCATCTCTCTCCCTCTCTTTCTTTCAGCCCTTTATTCCATTCCACACACAAATCCCTCCTCTAACCCTTCCGTTCTTCAGCTGCTTCGCTTCCGCTTTAAAACAGAGCTCTGCCAACAGGCTCCAGTTTAAGGAAAAACAGTTGATACAATGGCTCTGAAGGGAGAAGCTCTCAACTGCTTTGCTCTTAACACATGTGAGCAGGTGCATTAAAACAATAGTTCACCACAAAATAAATAAGTAAATAAATAAAATGTTCCAGAGTGTTGGAATGTAAGAGAGAGGCATGGCGTATCAAATGTTATGACAGTATAAATGCATTAAACTAATATTTCACCACTATATTCATTCTAAACATACATATGTATGACTTTCTTAGCAGTTAACTGAAATATGTTAAAAATAAAACAAAACTGTAACTGAAATAAAATGGTGCAAATTAAATAAAAGAACAAAACTATAACACTATGTAAATGATACTTCATTGATACCTTTCTGTATTTTATTTTATTTTTTTATGAAAGTCAGTGTGGTACAGAACCACACTGACTTTCATCAAAAAGGCAAAAACATAATTTAACAGTTAAAAACAATTATCTACATTATCTTCTTTAGTCATTAAATTCAGCATTCCAATTCCTTTTGGAGTGCTATAATAATTTGAGCAGTAGTTAAGAACATTGTCCTGAATTCACAGTGTGAAAAGAAAAATTGATTTTTTTTCCCCCCCACTATTTAAAAAAATCAATACATTGATCTGTAATGCATCACTAGTTCATCAATCCACGTTGCTCTCACTTGATTATGACAAATAAAAAATGTTCACTGAATGCTTAATAACACCAATAAATTAAATGTCTGTCAGCATTTACAAAACCACTATCTTTTTTTTTTTGTTTTTATGCTGAAAAAAGCTAAAAGGTATTTTGTAGAACATTGGTACCTTAACAGTTTTGGTGAAAATGGAGTTCTAATGTACGGGCAGGCATTTCACAAAATATTTACTTGTGTGCTATAGAAGAAATTAAATATAATATAATATAGAAGCATCTGGTTGTACATTATATTAAAAACACATTGTATGATACATATCACGCCTCTAAAAGGAAAAGTCCTGCCATTAACCACCTTTTATTATTATTTTACAGTACAACCAATGACTCAGAGGAAAAAGATGCTCTGGGCCTCTTTTGCTCAGCAGTGGAAAGACCTTCTGATTCAAGCCCACGCTTACATTTATATAATAGCAGCCTACTGTTTTGGGAAACTTGAACCCTATTTAGATCCTTCAGTCAGTGGACAGCTAAACACAGCCAGCACTGAGCTTTCGTGATTCTAGACGGGAAGAGAGACCGAGAGAGACAGATGTGGCGACCAGTCTAGTGAATGAATGCTGAACGGGGAATACTGTCTGGCAGCAGAGTGAGGAAACTTGGTTCTTCTTGGATCATCTGTTGACAGCAATCATGCCAAAACCCTGTATTTCCAGTAACTACAGCGTAACGAGAAACATACGTTCATCTTGGCCATAAAACAGTGAGAGTAACATGACCACCCAGCATCTGAGATGATTTGAAGTGCACTGAACAGCTTTATCATTACCTACAAGTCACCTACTGGAAGCATTTCCTTATTCAACACTATCATTAAAAGCACATTAAATTGAGAGAAACTGCATTCCCACAGGACTTAACACAGTGGCTGTGGAAATGAAACCGGAGCCTTAATTCTTGGGTCAAAAGTGTGCTTCAGTAATTACATGGTATTAAGCAGAAAAAAAATGCATGAAATTATACATGCACACTTCTTTGTTATTCCTTTCGTGCTTTTATTCGTCTTATTTATTTAGAATAATAACTGACATTGAGCAACCTTCCTTTTTTAATTGCCCTCCTTAAATTGACCTATTAGCGCAGATTTTAAATTTAGGCCGATATTTCGAATTTAGCTTGTCCTCAAAAAGTCTACAACTAGATGAACTTTGAACAAATTGCAAAAGAGGCACGAGCATCATATTAATCGCATAGCCTATACAATCAATAGAGCAGTCTTTTATGAAAAATGCTGGTCGTTTGTGTTTATAAAGATGAGATTACTTATTTATAAAAAGGTATACTATTTAATTCACGCAAGACTGAAAATGCAGAAGACAGCAAAGAACAGGTTCATATTGTCACGAACGGAATGTTGTGAACGTGCCTGTAAATGTCAGAGCTTGTTTTAGAAGGCTGTGAAACTATAAATATATAAAGATTTCTATGCAGCTGCAATTTAGGAACTACGGCTAATAAATAACAGGTAGTAATTAATCACTGCGTTTTAATGAACATAAAATGCTAATAATTGGAAAAAAAACACTCACCTCAGGGGGATTTTTACTGCCAGATATCTGTCGATGGCAACCGCGAGAAGACTAAATATTGAACTTTGAGTCAGGACCAGAACAAAGCACGCCAGGAAAAGGCATCCGTAAAAGTCTGAGTGAAGACCAATGCTTATTGTAATGGCAAAAGGGATGGCAAGACATCCAACCAGAATATCTGCCACGGCTAGAGACACCAGAAAGTAATTGGTGGCGTTCTTGAGAGTGGAGTTGATAGCCACAGCCCAGCACACCAGCACATTACCGGCGATTGACAGCACGGCGATCACCAGCTCAATGGCGATATACAACGAATCCATTGCCGCTCACTTCACCGAGAAACACCTTCAGACCGTAGTTAGGATGTCATGAGTCTGTCTGTCACCCTGTGCTGCTTGTCCAGTGGTAAAAGAACCGATTTGCAATAATCCCCGGATCTCCAAAGTTTGTGATTTGCCAACACGGCCATCTGATGATTTAAAAAAAACAACGTCATTTGTATTCATTCTCTGAAGAGAATTATTAAAAACCATTAGAGGCAGATAAAGACCCGCTGTTTTCTTTCCTCACTTCTAGATGATTAGAAGTCATCACTTAGCAGAAACTTAAGGCAGAAACATTTACATTGACATTTAGATAAAGTGGAGTTACTTACCCTCGTTTCAGAGTTGTTTTTTATTGTTTGTCGTTCCTCTTTAAACTAGCTTGCATTCGCGTCTTATGGTACATGTTGCAGAAGCGGGAGGGAAGTAGTCTGACGCACCGCGAGCGCAACACATGGCTTTTCAAGCAGCTCGCGGAAAACAGCCTGTACATCACAGCTCGACGCCACGCCCAGCTCAGCTCAAATGATTTTGATGAGCAATTTCAAATAAAACACACATTTTGGATTGTACGCTGACAACTATTATAAAGACGAATAAATCTGATGAAACTAGAAAACTTTGTCTTTCCTCATAGAAATTATAATACTTGGAAAGCAAGTAATATATAGCGCTAAAGTAAAACACAAATGTAGAGGGAGATATTAAATATATATAATAAAATGATACAGATAGGATAGGAAGCTTCTGTGTTCTTGCGTTCAAAGAAAATACGATAATAATTATGCAAATGTGAAAAACCAATCAGAATTCAGCATGCAAATTTTACGGTGACGCCATAGTTCTTGCGCGTTGAATTTGAATGGCGAATATTCTATCAGTGGCTTTTAATATCACAAAGTTTCATTATGATTATAATGAACGTTTAATGTAGTAGTATAAGAATTACACAAGTACAAGAAATGCCTGCATGAAAAAAATGAATGGAGTTGCTAAATTAATTGCTGCTTTGTTTAGGGCAAACTCTTACTGGAAAATGTTAAAAACATGTTAAGTATTCCCAGTAAAATCTGTTTATCTGCCCTTTAACATAGGCCTACTATTCTTGTCCTTATTGACATTTGACATTGATTGAACTTATCTGTGTGTTTAGCCTATAGGCCTAAATGTTTTGACAAAAGAGTCTGATTTTCTGAAAACAGAGCATGTAGTATTTCTGATAAGATATTGTTGAGTGAAGTGACAATATTGTGCAATAGCCAAAGATTTACAGTTTGTGGACTCTGTGTGTGTCTGATACTGTCTGTAGCCGCACACATTTCAGAAAGTTAATTTTGTAGCAGAACTTTAAAAACCAGACTCCTAAATGGTCAAAGTGGCTAATTTCACTTCTGCAAACAATCACATAGCAGTATAATAACGTTAGCATTTTGTAAATATGAATGGACATTTGTCTCTGAGATTTTGCTGTTTTGTTCTAAAGGTGGCTGTAACTTTTGAATTCAAACAAGCACACAATATATGATGACAAAAACCTTTATTACCATTATCATCAATTAACAGTCTTCTGTCATGAAGCAAAACTAAGGTTTCAAATAGAAAAAAACCACATTCCTTTGCAATCTAAATATTTAGGAGCAAAGAAGTCAATAAATAGCATTTCCAATAAGAAAACATTTGAAAACCCAGATGCTGTCTGTTTTTTGTATACATGTTTTACTTCTGTTGAGAGAGAATTTATTATCAGTTACTCATGCATTTGAATTAGCAAAGAGTTTTTGTTAGAATTTGGCACAAATTACACTTTTGACCAGCCTAAACTCATTCTTGTAAGAATATTTTTTCCAATATTGATACTTTTAAACATTGTTTAAAATCTTCTCTTTTTTTAAACTCATTCCATGTCATTTAAACAGGCACAAAAAGCATTAAAGAATCAATAACGGTTGTTTGAAACAGTCTCATAATATTCAATCAGACATCGACATCCTGGCATTTTTTTTTTTTTTCAGAAAATAATTAACTAGAGTAATATAGAAATAATCTTAGTGTTTGTTAATAAGGAATATGTAAATGCACAACTGGGACATTGTAAAGGTGTGTTGATGGTTATTGTCTCTCCGAGTGACAAACTATAACTTTTCAACAAAACATATGAAACTTATTTTCATAGTTCACTAAGGTTTGATGTCTTGCCAAGACATATTAAAAGTCTTTGAAATGATTTGTGGCAAAACAAAAAAATGTAAAAATACCTTATAAGTATATCAATATAGAAGTATGCCAATATATAGATTTGGGTAATAATACTCTCCATAAAGATTAGCATCTGCACTTAGCAACTCTTAGCAAAAATTTAGCATACTAAAAAACGATACCAGTTTCAGTGCAAGATTACAAACCTACACTCTGCAAGCAACTTCGAACTTCAAAAACTGAGTTAGGTCTACGTGACACATGAACTGTAAGGAACAGAGAAGTTGTTCGAGGTTAGAAGGATTGTGTGTTTACGACTATTGTACTAAATCTGATACGCTGGTTGTATTCAGAGAGAACCCGACTGAACACTACAGAACTCTGTGTGTTTGTGTACAGTGTGTATTTAGAAACACTGTGAAGGGAGAACTGGACCAGGCAAATAAAAGTGCTACTGTGCCCTCATTTTCGTCTTCGTCTTCATCTTCATCTTCCTCTTCCTCTTCCTTTCTTCCAGTCAAAAATTATGTCTCAAAGTACTTATAGATCTGAGATACATATTGCATAACACTCTGCCAGTCCGGTCGGTCTGTGTGCATCAATTCATCAATATCCTACAGAGAGAGCAGATGTAGAAGTTTACATGCAGGAAATACTTTGTGCTGTGTATATTTAGTATGTATGTCAATACATGCATTTATATATATATATATATATATATTAAAACAATTTTTATGTGTATATATTAAATATATTTGATATAAATTATATGAATCTAAATATATACATGTAAATATTTTCTAAATATATGCTGTTTGTGTGTGTATTTATGTAAACATACACAGTACACATTATGTAAACAATAAATTTAGTTTGAATGTGATTAATCCCGAATAATCGTTTGACAGCACTAATATTCATGCAAATTTAGCATTACATCACTTGCTCACTCATGGATCCAATGGAGGGAGTGAATGGGTGCCATCAGAATAGAGTATAACAACTCTATTACATCACAATAAACTAAAAATAAAACACTGACTATAGTAAAGCAAAAAAGAAAAACTGCACGTTTGTATAATAAATTCATCATAAAGTTTTTTTTTTCACTTTATAGCTTTGCTTGTGGGTAATTTGCTTGAGTCGTTTCAAATATTCTTATGTCTTCTCTAGTGAAAAAGCCATCTCATTTGAATAAGAAGAGAAATATGTACAGATCAAGTGCCATTTACAAGCAAAAAATAGCGAAGATGGATTATTATTGATTATTTTGGCCAGAAGCCAAAAGCCATTGATGGATTTGTTTCTTGCAAACATGCAGCTTTTAACTTGACAAGAAGTTTACTGATGGACTGGAGTCGTGTGTGGATTACTGGCATGTTTATACGGTATCAACGGTCTCTAATTCTGACGGCACCCATTCAGAGCAGAAGATCCACTGGTTAGCAAGGGATGCAAAATTTCTCCAAATCTGTTCCAGTTAAGAAACAAACTCATCTATATCTTGGGCGCCCAGGGGGTGAGTAAATGTTAAGCTAATTTTAATTTTTGCATGACTTTTTCCTCAAAGTTTCATCAATAAGTGCATACTTGAGATAAAATGTGGTGATGTGCATTTATACACACACAGCGTTGAAAGTTGTTAAACACATTAAACTAGTGAGAGGGTGAACAGTAAGTTTTAAAGTTCACAGGTCCAAAAGTCTCCCTATATTTGAAGAAACTTGCTCATAAATAATGTACAGTTGATATATGCAGTTGATTTGTTTGTTTTTGTTTTATTTAAAGGATCCCCCATTAGCTACAGCAATGCCGCAGCTATTCTTCCTGGGGTCCTGAAAAAAAGTCATTTACAAATACAACAAATAACTGAAAAATATAAAATACACTTGCACATATACACCTACATATACACACAATTCAACTTACATGTATACCCTCATACGG
>JAUCMS010000095.1:17789547-17801251 GCA_032357445.1 Enteromius radiatus | reverse complement strand
ACAGCTTGTATAATGGTGTAAAGTTGATGTCCCCTCAAAATAACTCAACACACAGCCATTAATGTCTGAACTGCTAGAAACAAAAGTGAGGGGTGTACTCACTTTTGTGAGATACTGTATATATATTTTACAATTTCTATTTTACTATATCTTTCATCAGCCTTGATGAGCATAAGACACTTCAAATGCACAAATCATTGATTCCCATCAACTTCTAGTGAAATATTTGGGCGAATAAATGATGATATAACTGAACTATGCCTCTAACACTCAGAGTGTCATTGGATGCTCCTTGTCACTCAGGATCACGGCTGTGCATGTGCTCAAGCCAAGTATTAAGCCTCTGGGGGATTAACAGGGAGGTTTGGAGTTTCTCTAGGCCTGCCTGGCAAGTGCCTTCTGTGGATTACCCTGTTACGCCACAAACACACGAACACATTTCCCCCTCCCCACATGAACAGGTGGCAGAGGCTGAAATTGCAGGTGTCATTCTGGTGCCAGGGAAGGGCAGAGAGAGGAAGATAACAGCTGTTGCCCTGGGACTCTGCGTGCCTAATCTTCTCCTCTCTGTGTCCTTGGGGTAGGGGCGGAGCCAAAGGGGTCAGCAGATGTGGCATAGAAACAGAGGTAAGCACTGTTACCCCTGAGGCTGTTGTGATTGGCCACTGAGATGACAAAAGGCACAGGCAGGTAAGGTCTAATGGGCCTTCTTCTTAAAGTGGCATTGCACCATTTTGAAAAGCAAGTCGGTTTAAGCAGATTTCTTATTTTGTAATGTATACCGTGTTTTCATAATTTATGAGAACAGCATGTATAATAAAATTTTGGTATTGGTGATTTTTTTCTTTTTTTTAAGACACGTCTCTTATGTTCACCAAGGCTGCATTTATTAATACAGTGAAAATATATATATTGAGAAATATTATTACCATTTAAGATTGTATTTTAATATATTTCAGATATATAATTATTGCTGGGCAATGATTAATCATCAACTCAAATCAATATTTAAGACAAATGTTATATACTGTATATATAACAATTATTAAAACAGTATTTCTTAAACTGTAATATAAAATACCCTTTATTTTCCAACAATAAAATGAAATCTTCATTAATTAAATGATACATGTTTTATGCCTTGTATAAATACACAAAATTTTCAGAGTGGAAAAAATTATAAGAATAAATAATAATGCACTAGTGTAAAGGCAGCATAACAGATGTGTAAACTGAAAACTATTTGAACTTTATTGAAACTAATTTGCACTAATTCATTGTGCTGGATATATATTTCTTATGTGCAGTTGCTCAAGAGATGAGGTTTTGAGTCTGTATAAATATCAACAAGCTGGAAAAAATGTTTTCATGTTAACACTGATTTCATAAAAGTGGTATCAAAAAAAGTTATCGTTCAGGAACTGGTATCGAACTCAAGGTATCGGTATCGAAAATGTTTTAACAATACCTTATATATATATATATATATATATATATATATATATATACACGTATACATATACACGCACACATATATATATATATATTTTTTTTTTATCAGTGTTGAAACCAGTTGAAGTCATGCAGCCTAAAATTTTTGTGGACACATTACTTCAGGATTCTTTAATGAATAGAAAGTCTATAGAAATAAAAACTTTTGTAGCATTATAAGACTTTTGCCTAAATTTAATACATCCTTGCAGCATAAAACTATTAATGTATCTTACTAACCCCAGAAATGAGTGTAGAATCTCATTGTAATTGGTTACTGAAATAAATAATAATGTTTGAAAGTCACTTTATTTCTATTAGGCACAATCACATTCACTATATATGTGTATATGGACAGCTGTTTTCTCATCACTATACTGTGATTATTAGCATGACTGGAACACCAGCTGTTGACCAGTCAGTATCCAGGCTGTGATAGATCTGGATCTGTTTTATCATCACCTTATACCTAGATTTGCAAAGATGCAGAATATGATCCTTTGCAGCAGAAAAGCTTCTCATTGTTGCACTGGGAAAGGTGTAGCAAGGGTTCACCAACTTACCGATCCATAATCACATTGCCTTTGCACGAGGACACCACAATAATGCCAGCTGTGGTGGCCATAACAGCATGAATGGATGACACCAACCTAAGAGAAAGAGAAGACAAATTTATGCAGGTTACTGCCTACCTTTTTATTTGAGATACTTTCATCCAAGAAATTATAAACAACAAAATTTATTTATTTTATTTATTATCATTTACATTTATATATATTTATTTTCATGTAATGTTAAAATAGAACCATTTTAAAAAACCTCTATATGGTTACTTTGATGCATATCTCATTCACTTGGACAATCATTTGAAATCAAATAAATGTCATGTCAAAGAGAGTTAGTGGAAGTTCAACAATTTCAGTGTATACAGTTGTTTATAAAGTTTATAAACACCTTATTTATTATTTTATCAAAATAAGAGGGATCATACAAAATGCATGTTATTGTTTATTTAGTATTGACCTGAATAAGATATTTCACATAAACATTGTTTACATATGGTCCACAAGAGAAAAAAAATATAGCTGAATTTATAAAAATGACCCCATTTAAAAGTTGACCTACCCTTGATTATTAATACTAACTGAGGGACTCATATGCAACTACAAAAGAAGGTTCAAACGCTCACTGTACTCTGGAAGGAAAAACCATGCACTAAGAGCTGGTGGGTGAAATCATTTGAACAGAATGAAGATGTGTAGATTTGTATTATTTTGCCTAAATATGTATTGTTTTCATTTAGTTCTTCCCTTCGTTTCAAACCCATAAGACCTTAGTTTGTCTTCAGAACACAAATTAAGATATTTTTGATGATATCAGAGAGCTATCTGAACCTCCATACACAGCAACACAACTGAAATGATCCTAGCTCCAGAAACGTAGTAAAAACACAGGTAAAACAGTCATTTGACATTAGTGGCCAAACTTCAGTTTTGCGTATTGTTGGAAAGGGTTCAAATAAACAAAAATGCTGAAAACCAAAGAATTTGTGGCACCTGAAGGATTTTTCAGTTTGTTCTGACTTCAACACACTTGCACAAATCATATGGACCACTTTTTATCATTCTGAAGCCTGACCGCCCCTGTACTTTAATTATATTGATGTGTGGACAGAACATTCTGACTGAAGTCTTCATTTCAAAAGGTCTATATGGATTTTCATTGATCTCAGCTTCTCTGTTCATCAGAGAAAGGGTCACATTTGTGACCTGACATCCATGCCTGAGTTAAGTGACAAGTGCTTTGAGTAGCTAGCTTGTTAATGAGGTTAAATGCTAGAGTCAGCCAAGCCTGAAAGACATCCACCACAATCAAACCCTAAACTGAGATAACGTCAAACTCCCTGTGTGTGAAAGATAGAATGTTTCTGCTGAACCTTGACACATTTTTTTCCACACACAATACAAAACAGATGCAAGAACACAAAAATGACAGAGGAACCATAGAAGGGTTATCATTACTGGACACTACAGGACATTTATTTACCAAATGTTCACCATTCGTTAATGCAGTCTATACGAACATGCACATTTGAACAGTAACCCTAGCAAATATTTGAGCTTGATTCATTAATAATAGTCAGAGGTCACATGGTATCCCTTTTCATGCTGACAGATGGTGTGTTAGTAAATTCTCTATTGGTCTGTACTCTGAAGATGCTCATACTGGTGTATAGAAATTAATAAGCTGGTCAAATATGAGTGAACAAATACTACAGTCCTATCTGGTATCCTACTCTTCACCAGTTCCTTGTTTTTGTAATTGCCCTGTTAAAAGAATTTAAAAAAGAAAACCGTCTGAAAAGCAAAACTTCAAAAGATTTTTATGTCTCAGTTTGAATAAAACTATCTTGTTTTCTTCCTTTTAACCAGAATTTTGTGTGGCTTACATATATCATTTGCATATTACAAATGGAAATTGAAAGAAAGACTAAAAAAAAAATGTGGCCTTTAAAACCACTTCCGCAATATTGTAAAGTCTTTGAATTGTGTTCATTTGGGGGCTTGTCTTACCAAGTAATTATATGTGTATACTAATTATCACAGATTTATTTATATGGCACATCATTTGAATAAGTCTTTTTTATTGACATTCTTTCTAATATAATATAATAAAATTAATCTGGAAATAGAACGACTGAAAACTTTGTTTTACTTGCAATTTTGCAAAAAAAATAATAATAATAATAATAATTTTGAGTTTTTAATACCCTGATGTTGAGAAATTATAAATAGTTACAATTTTAACTATCCAAACATTTATGGAAGTATATTGCAATCATAATAAAGACAATCTATTAGAATCATTTAAGGCACTGTGAAAGCCAGAATGAAATGAAGTGTAAGTTTAGTGTAGAGCTCAGTCTAAGCCTCTGACTGTCTGCTGAACTGCACGGCTGAGCATTGTACACGGGGTGACGCTTGCTCGTCATGACAACGGCGGTCATGTGACCTCGGCCTGACAGCTTACGCCTGAGTTGGCCACTAGATAAGCGTTCCCCTCCACAAACACACACGCACAACGCTTTGCTCCCCACATCCCTCCATCCTTGGAGCCTTGCTGCCTGAATACTGTCACAAGACCCATTTCACACAATCCACTCTTTGTATCCCCCTCTCTCTCACTCTCTCTCTCTCTCTCTCTCTCGGTTTTTCTCTTACAACGAGCTCAGAAAGAAAGCAAAAAGGGAGGAGAAGAAAATGCTTCTTTTGTGTAGCTTTGGGGTGGCTGGCATGACATACATGTGTTCAAAAGTATCATATAAAAAGTAGTAAGCACAATTAATTCTGCTCCTTGCAATCATGGTCAAACTTAGCATAGCTTACAACACAAATAATATTAAGGTAAATTTAAATGTAGTTATTTTTGTATTAACTTCCAGAAATAAAATGTTATGCTGTCTGTAGAAGACACCAGGACTTTTCTTTAGTTTTTCTTAAACAAAAAGACAAGAATAGACATAGGGCGGCAATTTTTCTTTATGCAAAACGTGTGTAAAATTATTATTTTTTTCCATTATATACAATGCATCTATAAACTGTATCTAATTTTTAATTTGATTAAATTAATGTCACTTATTTTTAAAGACCAATCATTTTGTATCTCTGAAAAGCTCTGAATGTGCTCTTTACAGGACATCCAAAACTGTATGTAAGTTGTAAAATGTAAGTTCCCAAAGAAATCTTTAAAAGAATAACGTCCTCCACAGAGTGAAAAACTCTGGAGCTGAACCAATGTTGATCTGGAAATTATAGCTGAAATAATGTAAGTTTATAATTTATTTGATTTGATTTCAGTGCAGAGTGCTGAACAACAGTCACATGACAGATTTCATCTATCATCTAAGGTCATTTTGGAAGTTTCTTATTTTTTTGTTTTAACTGTGTTTGCTGATTTTTACTTTATTTATCTTTCTGAAATGTATTTATTTTATTCTACATCAAGGTGTAGCCTATGCCTCCAAGCGTTCTTTTTTTCCCTAATAAACGCTCTGTTTTTCTTATTTATTTGGCTCCACCGTGCTTACTGATTTTCAATTTTGTATACCTATTTAACCTCTGTGTAATTTTTTGTGTAAAATAAAATTTGTTTTTGTTGTAAAATTTGTTATTTTATTTTAGCCATATATTTCTGGGTATTTTTGTTTGTCATTAATAAAACTTCTTATTTATTTGACATTGTGCATTGGCACTAAATTGCTGCTAATTTGAGAGTGTATGTCAAATGTGCACAATAATTTTACAAACTGTTTGAAAGCAAAAGATGGTGAAGAAAAGAGAAAAAACTCAAATGAACCCATATCACGGTGATCCCAGTATTATCGATTAACTGGTAGGAAAATTTCCTCGCTGTCACAACCCAAATGAATGCAGGACTTCCTTTCGTATAGCCTAAGCTATGTGTGAAACTATAAAATTCTACCTTATCAGTCAGTATCCAGAGGGAGGAACAAGAAGATCTATAATTCCTAAATAGATCTCCTATATATAGCGATCCATTAGCATTAGCATTCAAATGCACTTGTTTCACTACAGGACCCCAATGGGTAAGCCATTTGACATCTGCCATAAGACAGACGTTTTTTGGGGGGGGGGTTCACTTTGGAACCACAGTAAAATATCACATATTAGCTTGTGGCATCACAAAAATTCTACCTTTTAGTGACTAACAGGAAAAATACATATAAACCCTAATGTTATGGTCAAACCTGGATTACTTTCATACAAAACCATTCTGTCTGTTAAGCCACTGACTGATTGGGTAGCAATGCAGTGGCCTGAAACATTGCAATTCCTCTGACTTATTTTTCTAGTGGTCTGCCTTCTATTCTTTGTGCAATCTTAGATTTCAAGCCTTCTACAACAATATGCCTGTCTGTCATTTTAAAGTGAATCAAAAAAAAACAGCTGTGCTTCAGCTGTGTTTGATTAGAGCTGAAACAATAAAAGCCTCCACAAGCAGGGGTTGCCTCCTTCCAGATGCAGGGCACCCCTGATGTTACATATAAAACAAATCATGTTTTCATTGTTATTCCAATCAAGTCTTGCTAGAGATTATTTCACTTAGCACACACACATTTACAGTTACACCCTTCAACATGTCCTTCTAAACTTACAGTTTTAAATGAAATTTGAATAGATTTTATGTTCACCTATATGCTGCATTTATTTGATTACAATTTTGATTAAATTAAAATAAAACAGTAATATCGTGAATATTTCCAGCAGTTTTCAGTGTCACATGATCCTTCAGAAATCACTGTAAAAATGACTGTGATTTTAACTGTAAAAAACTGTGAAAATGCTACAGTAAAAACCTGTTACTGTTTACACCATAAACTGACATTCCCATAATAGCTCTTTATGTATCAGTTATGTATTTTAGGGTTGTATGTTATATGTAATTTTGTTAAATTAATGTTGATTGCATATTTCAGTTTTAGTGTTTGTGTGAATGACACTGTGCACCTTCTATATATGTGACTATTTAAATGCTGCTTGTGATTGGCTTTGGTTCATCACGTGATTTTCTCATCACCACCTGCATTTGGTAGTTATCAGTGCATTTCAAAGGTGCAAAACAGATTTCACTACTTTAATAGTTTTTTTTTAACATTATATTAGTTATTACGGTTTATTATTAAATTACGGTATTAAAAGTAAATTTAACTTAAAAAATACTGTTACTGTATTTGTTACGGTTTTATTCCAGCAACCACAGCTGCCATTTTTTTACTGTAAATTTTACTTTTTTTTTTTTTTTTTACAGTTTACTATGCTGATTTGCTGTTCTACAAACATTGCTTAGTATTATCAATGTTGAAAAAAAAATCTAATAGAAATATAATATATCTTCCCGGATTTATTTGTTGTATAGAATGTTTTGTAAAATTAAACATGTCTGCACTGTCAGTTTTGATAATTTAATGCACCCTATATGAATAAAAGTATTAAATTATATTAAAAAAGCCCTCTAACTTTTCAATGTAATGTGTCATAAAATGACACACAGGGGCTTTCTTGTAGCGATGCTGCAATCATTGTATGTCAAATAAGCTACCATCAAGATATTGGTAACATTATGAGATAATGGACATTCTGTCTGCTTTTACAAGGTTCTGTTAAAAGTTATACCCTCATGAATTGTGCTCTTTTTTCATATTCTTACCCAATGCTGTGATAGAAAATCCATGTTCTGACACATGAAATTATGGAAACCAACAAGCTGGCTTCATTACAGTCTGGATTGCCAGAGAGAGTGATAAATAACCATTAGTGATTCGGTGATTCAGACTGGTTGCCTCATTCTAGCATGTACACACACACACACTCAGAATACTGATTGAATCAACTCTTCAATGTAAAAGTCCAGAGTCTGTGTTACTTCATTATCACTTCTCTAACAGCCTCTATCCTCTTCACCGAATGGAGGCCTATAGCACATCTTCTAACTACCATCATGATCAAAGAACAACTACCCATCCATCAATCCAGATGTCCATGTATCTTGTGTTAACTAAGCAATACGCATGTTGTGGCTGATCGCCATCCCTCACCAACTACTCAGCATCCACTGGATCATGTTGGTCAGTCAATAAATCTTATTAAGAGAACAACATCTCAAGAAACATGACACTCCAGGCCAAGTCTGACAAGAGTTTGGGCCAGCACTCAGTTTAATGCAGTCTATTATCTTTTTTGATATACAAGGACAGAGAACAAATAAACAGCTGTTCTTTTTGTCATGGATTGTGTATTGATTTTCCTTGCTTTTTTTTTATCTTAAAGTTTCCTCAAACTGTCTGTGAAAATATACTGAATCTAAAAATAGCCTCTTTCTGTAACCTTTGTGCTAAGGCTGAGTTTGTGTTGGTTTTCTTGGAAGGGAAGGAACGTGATGAACCCATACTGAGTCAATTGGACAGGACTTTGCCTTAACAACGTTATGCTGATACAGCGTATTTCTTGGTGTTTGACATTTGGTGACTGACGTAGCTTCATTGGTTTGGGAGAATGTAGCACAACAGGAACTCAATAAAAAGGTTGAAACTAAATTTTAAAAAATATATTGCACAGTTTAGCCATAATATCAACTGACCTCCATAGAAACACCAGTCAGAAAACAAGGCAGAACTCATAAAACAAAAAAAACTGCAAAAAGAAAGGTTGCACATAAAAATCAGGATTAGCTGGGATTATGGATATTGCTAAATAAAAACAATTGCCCTTGGCAAAGCAGAAACAAACTAAGAAGTGAGGGATTAAGTTCACCAAATTTTTTCCGATTGCAACAATAACTCAGACAATAAAATTGTGGATTTACCTATGAATGTGAAATTTGCATAGCTAGGTTGCAAACCAGATCAAAAGTGGCTTCAAAAAGAGAAAAAAAGCATATATTCTGCACCAGAAACTACACTACTGTCAGTGACAATTTATGTTGAGCCCACCCAGAACTGATCTGAAACCACTTATCTGCAAAAGCATGCATGTATGGATGACCAAAGATAAAGGTCCCCCTCAAGATTCCTTTTTAAATTTAAATAATAGTTAGTTAGTCTCAAAAATGCAAAGGCTGAGTTTGAGAACATATCCTACTAAAGGTTATAGGTTGATTTTGTGTGCTGGGTTTATTACCCCAGATCTGTTTGTATCTATTGGATTTCAAGTTCAATTCAGATCATTAAACATATTTTACCAGGCATGTGTGCATAACCTTAATCTGTGAAAATACAGTAGATGTCAATACAACACTGGTCAATGAATTATATACATAAACTCTCCACGGATGAATTAATGAGAAAGTGATTAAGGTCATGAGATCAGCAGAATATAGGATAACATGAACAGAACCGATTAGAAAGATATCTGAGCCTCCAAACATACAAGCCACAACATTTAACTAAATCAATCTGCCTATACCAAGTGTTACAAGACCATCAGGCATGTGCCTGGTCAGATAAATTGTACAAGGGAATGATAATATTTTTTGTAAATATTGTTTTAAAAGTTATTGTACTGTGAAAATACAGCTATTGGGGTCCCTGGCTGATTGAGTTTGTTTGGGGATCCCTGGGACAGTGATGGCCCAAAAAGCAAACATTGCAATGAGATTTTAACTGATGGTATAGTTGTAACTTTCAAGGTATTGACATTTACCACAGAATCAAAATATTTTATTTTATGTGGATAATATTAAATGTGTACACTATAATCTGATGTTTCAACCAGACACAATGAGATTCGTTTGGCTACTGAACAGCAAATGATACTACAAGAGCTGTCTGGCCTTCCAGAACTGTTTAACTGTCAGCAAACTCACCTCTCGCTGACCAGCACGACGTCGGCATCTGTCCACTGCTTGAAAATGGACGGGAGCACTTTTCTAAAAGTGAAGAAGAGACCGGGGAAGACCACAACGCCGCACACCAACACTTGCAACATCTTGTCCCGCTGTAAAACCTGATCTGACGTTTGGTCGAAAACACGATACCGCGTTAAAATAGCAGCGCTGAGTCGGTGTGGTCAGGGTAGCATTAGAGCAGCGGTTCTCCTGCCTCAGCAGCGCTTACTGTCCTGTACACACACCGAATAACGGTGGAGGTGTCCGGTGATTGATTGCTCTTCACTCTTCCCTCTCAAGCCGGGACCAGCGAGTATTCTGTTACATGTTACGCTTCGTGACTGACGAACCGCTACAGCATGCGTTATCAACTTGTCAGTAACGCGAAGTTGCATGCATGGCGTCCGCAGAAACGATTAAAATAGTTGTTGAGACCAGGCTCGTATCCGCTGCTCGGCGAGCGTTGCTCATTCCTGAGCGGGTTTAGTGTTGGAGAACAGTATGTCTGAATCTTGAACGAATCGTTCTTTTGAACCGAATCTTTTTAATGAACCGGTTTACTGATTCGTTCACAGGAGTTAGCGGTTTTCTTTTTATTAAACGTGATAGATAAAATACGTTTATCAAGGCATTTTTATGTACAAATAAATAAATCGGGTTCCATCTCCCAATAAATAAAAGACTATATTATTCCCATCAAATCTGCTGATCTTGAACTTCATACGATTAAAACCAGTTACAAAAAATTAAACCCTTGTAAAACTAGAGATACTTTGCCTTCATACATCATTACATTAATAAATAATCAACATAGCTACCACAATGAAAAAATGCTTTACCTGCTTGAATTAACAAGCAATTTTACAGAATAATAGATGATTTGCTACTAATTAAAATACTGAGACAAATTCTAGCACTAGTAGTAGGCTACTGTTGTTTCTGTTCAAGTCTACAAGGTCAATGACTCAACATATAAATGTCCTTATGGAAACGTTTTGTAGCGTTTAATATGCCATGCTGATATGTTGAGGACCACGTGACAACGTATGACTGAATCTTTTTTTATGAACGAACTGTTTGAAAAACGCGGAAACGAGTCAAACTTCCCAAATGGAAAGACTCCTCTCGCTCACCCTCCAGCCGCACAACAGCGCCATCTAGGCGCTTCACCGTTAATAACCCCAAGTCGATTCTGCTTTTAAATAATTCACGCTTAAAATATCAGTGAGAGTCTTTGCTCAAGAGTCTCAGCTTGTTTATATATATATATATATATATAACGTCTTACATATAAAAATGTCTCGTCGAAAGCTTGGATTAATGAGCTTTTTAAAATGTGTGAATATGTACGCTAGGCTATGTTTGTTGTCTATATCTTCGTGTATGCATGAAAGAGAAGCATAGGCTTTAGGATCACTAACTTTATGGATTGTGGGGGCTACAAGTGATCACCCTGTGCTGAGTACACATACAGGAGAGCCTTTGTTCCCAAACAGCCTACACAATCCTAATCCATCTGTCCCACCAACCCCCACTCCTTAGCTGCCCATTCATGCTGATCTAGGAAAGACGAGAGGGTGACTTCAACCCTGCAGTCCCCAGGAAAGAGTTTCCTCTCACAGGGACCAATTACATGTGCTCCTTGTACCTTTCCATGCCACTGCTCCACAGTTTTCCCAATCCAGCGACTACGATCTGGAAACTAAGATAAACCAGTCCTTGCAAATCAAGTCATATAGGGCCGGTTTCCCGGATAGGAATTAGATTAAGCCAGGACTAGACCTTCGCTAATTTAGGACATTTAAGAATT
>JAUCMS010000095.1:17771424-17781888 GCA_032357445.1 Enteromius radiatus | reverse complement strand
ATACTGAGCAAAGGGTCTAAATACTTAGGACCATGTGATATTTCAGTTTTTCTTTTTTAATAAATCTGCAAAAATGTCAACAATCTGTTGTTTTTCTGTCAATATGGGGTGCTGTGTGTATTAATGAGGAAAAGAAAGAACAAACGGCTGCAATATAACAAAGAGTGAAATATTTAAGGGGGTTTGAATACTTTCCGTGACATTAAAGTCAAATAACTGAACATAAAAATAGAAGCCTGAGAAAACTGCTCACTGTAGAACAAATAGTGGCTTTGCATCTGAACTCTTTTATATATATATATATATATATATATACACACACACACAAATAAAATAGAATAGAATAGAAACATCAACCCAAAAGATCAAGATCCAATTCTTATAAAATTCTTATCCGAAGTCTTATAAAATGACTCAGCCACAGTACATACTAACTATATCATAGCCTTTAATGCTGTAACTAAGATTTTATAAAGCAATGCAGGCACTTAGTTACTCTATTTCTCCTCAAACTTTATACTAATTTGTTATGTCTATTTACCTGGAGTCGTTGTACGTGTACCATTCTCCTGTGCAGGGATTGCGGCAATATGCTGTGTAATGGCCACCCAAAGACGTACCAGTGTGATTGGACACAGCATACAGATTATAGACTGCATTTACTGTGAAGAGAGAGGAGAAACAACAGCAATTAAACACAATTATCCTGGAGTTACAGTAAAAACCGCATTGCTCAAACCACTGCACAGAATACAGATGTAATGAATGATGCTGCAGAACCTACCGCTGTTATCAGAGGCAAATTCCCTGAGGTCCAGCTCTTTGAGGGGGAAGTTTACAAAGGTGGAGAGTTTGCTGGTTCTGACTCGACACTCAGAGAAACGCTTCAGATCTCAGATAGTTAGAGAGTCAAGGGCAAACAAATACACAGAACCAAATACCAGTGTTACATATTTAATGGATCAATACACATTGGTAAATCAAATTCATTCTTTTGATGCAGATTTGCTTAAGAAGGATACGAAGCACCAAGATTTTTGGAAATTTCTGAATGGTGAATTGTTTTGTGCATTTCCGTCTCGTTTTACATCTGTGGCATGTCTGCATGAAAAAGAGAGATTGTTAGGATATGCCTACACTTATATATAGAGATAGATAGATAGAAAGATTATACTGTAAACGTACTGGTCTCTCATTCCCATCTAGTACATCTTCCTTGGTGAATAGTCGAAGGCAATCCATTAAACTCACTTCTCCTGAAGTCTGAGGGAAAAAAACATCAACGTGAAACATGCACAATAACAGTGACATCAGTAAGCATGTCTTTGAATATATCAGTCTTCATATTAACCTTTGCGATAGGCAGGGATAGATCCCAGAATGGATCAAACACCGTTGAGCAGAAGCCACACTCGCTACACGTCAGAGAGCTTTTCAACTGACCAACAAACAGATCTTTGGAAAAAAAGAAATTAGCACTTTATAATCTGAGAAGGTAAGACAGACAAACACACACAGCGAGCGAGACTGTAGATGGTGTTAATATAGCAGGTCAACTCACCCACTACTTTGCTGTCCTCGCTCTCCAGGTACTTGTTCCACATTCTCTTGCCTTTTTCATCGTCCCTGTAGATAAAACACACTTAATTTAAGAGCAAGACTATTGCGGTCAGATTGCAACAGTTCATCCACACACTACAGGTGAATCATCTGTTACATCAGTTAGCACATCATATTTTTGGTACTGTTTGAAATAAGCACAACTTTTCATAATTTTGGAGTCAGTAGGATTTTGTATTTTTGATGTAAACAGTTAAAACAGTAATACTGTTAACTATTATTACAGTATAAACTAGGGGTTTCTTTTTTAATGTTTTAATATGTAATTTATTCTTGTGAGGTCAAAGAAATCATTTTGATTACATATGTAAGATTGCTATAAAAAATATACATTTACACAAATAAACATTTGTTCTACTTAATGTTTTTGTAAAAACATTAAGTAAAATTTATTTGAAATAGAAAACTTGCATAACATTCTAAATGTCTTTAATGTCACTTTAGAATGGCAAAACCTGACTAACCAGCAGACCGATGTCATTCCACAGCATCTGAAATGTTGTTATGGTTATTCTCAAATGCCTGAACAAAGTCTTTTGTCAAAGTGTTTCTCTAATTTCCTTCCAGAAATGTTTGCGTTTCCTAACAGCAGCATCCACCTCCATATCCATTGTGTTTCTTCTGCTCGCTGCGCAAATAACTTATTATATATGAAAATGATTATATTCTCCTACTTTTCCTAGTGATTTATAGTGCAGGTCTATCAGTAAGTGACGATTTTTTTCGCTTTGACTTGTTGAATGGAAACTGTGCTTGTTTGCAAATGTTTTATGCAATTTTCCCGTTTTGAAATTCGCAACTTTGGATGAAAACCTGGATAGTAATCATTCCTTTTTTAAAAAAAACTACTGAATCCAAAATTTTGAACACCTTAGCTTTTATAAAAAACTGCCGTATTAACTTACGAGAGGTGATCAAAGTCCTCCATGAGGGATCTGGGTTTCACCGTTACTCTGTTTACTTCATTATGAAGCCCATCCAGCAGAAACCGCAAGAACTCCTGAGCATCCTGCTGACTGCAAGCGCAAACAAAGAAGAAGATTTTTAAGAGGGTGTTTTGGCTACAAGTAATCTGCATGATACAAAAGCTTTTACTGTAGCTGTAACTTACTTGTAACCAACAAATCGAGGGGCATATTTCTGAATCTGCATTTTGAAGTCAGAGGGGCTGATGGCCTCGCTGCTAGCTGTTGTCCAAAGAGTCTGAGTGAGCTTGGCAAACTCTGAAAGCAGAAAAACACACACATTTGGAGGCATATGACTAAGACACAGGACTCAAAGACTGTCTGATATGTATGATAAAACGAATGTGCTACTATTTCAACTGGTAAACGTTTCTCTTACCGTCCATCAGCGCAGCTTTGGCCCTGCAGTTGTTGTTGAGGTCAGTGCGGTGCGTGTTACGCAGACAGTAGTCCCTCAGGTCATGAGTGTTGCTCAGACACTGCAGAATGGAGTTCATGAAACACTGCAGAGAAACATTGGGAATGAGATGATTACTCAGCATACATAGTCTGCAGTCCTTTTGAAAGAGTCTTTTTGAACGAAGTTTGCATTGACAAAAGGGTGAGTGACCTTTACCGGAAATTTTCATTTTTGTATGAACTAATAAATAGAACTATACATGATTTAATAAGAAATACTTACAGTATTTCCCAGGTTCCTGAGGCCCACCAGACCCTGAGCATTCTTTGAGTTCTGTAAAAGAAAGGCAAGTGACCTTTAAATCCAATGACACTTAAGTCATACCAAAAAATGTTTTAATAAATTCAAATATGACTAAAGCACATGACCCACTTTGGCCTCATAATTTGTTTGTCACAGATACTGAGTGAAGTGAAAGTGCATGTTTAAAATAGTAGAAAGGGATTTTACTAGAAAGGGCACAAAAAATGTTCTAATTATAGAAAATTTCATAAAAACATGTCTCTACTGTATAGCGGGAATGTTCAGTATTATGTTTCGAGAACAATGTGTGTGTGAGCTGACCAAAACACTCTCTCTAGGCTACTAAATGACATGTTAGCAGATTTAAACAGAGACCCCTGCTGCTGAAGACTTGACACAAACAAATGATGCCCATCTGCCACACCACAACAAAAACAACTAAGCCACTTATTCAGCTAGGGGTGAACCACCAGTGATAGGTCAGTTATTACTGTAATTGATATTAAAGTCTTGCATTTCACCAAATTCAGACAGCTTGGATTGATGATGATGATGATTTCACACGTTTGATATTCTCGACATAAGTGCTCAGCCTGTTGACCATGACATAACACGGATCGCTCCAGAGAACATGGACAATGCGTCAGAGGTTTCTCAGTATGAATCTCACGAATGAAACTGACACACTCAGAATCAGTGATATCCAGGCCTGGAATAGCAGCGCTCATTTTCATGTGCGTCATTCCCTGATTGCAGTGTTAACTATGTCATTTTACAATGGTGTCTGCGATGCTGGAAAGAACTCGACGAAGTCATCCCCTTGGACACGTGGCTTTAATGTCTGAGTGTTTGAGAGAGCATGTGTGAAAATGAAAACGAAAGTTGCTGGTGGGTGTTAAGCAGCTTTAAAATCAATGTTTGTATTGTTAAACTATTTTAAGATTCAATTAAAGCTGAAAAACAATATCGAAATGCTAGATGAAAACCCATGCTTAAAAACTTAAGAAATGTTGCCTTGGCAGTTAACTTTATTATAGTAAATATATTAAAACAAAAAATGATATAATAGATCAAATAAATAAATAAACAAAATAACTTGGAATATTTCAAAAACTAAGATTGGTTAGGTGAGTCACAGGACAGCATGTGATATTAGACATACAGCATGTTGCGTGCGTCACAAATTGTACTCTAATTACATTTTTTATGGTTGAATCATATCTAAAAGGTCAATAATAATTTATACACACATTCACACACTACACATGCAGGGGAGTGCCATACATCTGACAAACAGATTTTAGATTTTATTCTTCTCCACGTTGTTATAATGTTTTTCATAGTATTACCAAGGTATCCTAAATTAACATGTACTTTGAATAGTATATTATTCAGTACCGTGGTATACCATCAAAGTCAGGGTGTGTTTCTTTAGGAACCAGTCAGAATACACTTCAATTAAAAGTAATGAAGTGCACTAATCAAACACCTTCTATTAGCGCCTCTGAGAGCAGATGCATCAGGTTCAAACATGTTCAGTTGTGAGTTATCCCAGGAGTTTTTCTGTTATTCATACAGTATATTGATCCAAACATCTGATGAGATTTTTCTTCCCCAAAGAAGATGAGAGAAGCGGAACAGATGGTTCAAGGTCTAACTCTGCTGCTGAGCCGGTCTCTGGCTTTCACACCCAGCACTTAAACCAAACAGACTTGTATATGACAACAGCCAGCACCCAGCAGCAGCCATGGGTACGGCAAGCGTAGGGAGTTCTGCCTCAAAAGCGATTGGGTAACCAGAGGACAGCAGGATCTCATACTGGCTGTCTCTTCAAAGATCTTCAGAGAGCCGTGAGCTAATTGGCTGGCGCGAGTTGAAAGCGAGCGAGTAAGAACACTGTGTCCTGACCTTAGTTTCTGGAAGCCACGGCTGTCACCAGCATAAGAACTCTATGTGCCTTGCTGCCAAAAGCCTGGTCACATGAGACAAGAATTTGATTCAAGAAGACTCCCAAGACACGGCTCCTTTATACCTTGATGTGCGTTTACGTATCTATTCACCCTCCCTTATTTGTGTCCTTAATTATTTTAGACACATTTGTAAACAGTTTATAGCAGCTGAAATTTGTCCTGTATTTCAGTACTATTCTAATATAAAGTACATAGTCTGGACATGTTGGGACACCTGAAACAAACTGTCTGATCAGAAATGGGACATCTGGTCAGCATAGCATTAACTCAGCCATCAATTTTGATGATAAGCCTCGAGAGTTCATTACACTCTTATCATGACAATGATTGAAAGTCTCGATGGGCGGGATATGGAGAGTTTGTGCAAGGTTACAAGCATGTAAAGAACAGTGCCTTTAGCGGTTCTTGGAATGTAATTGCCTAGATATGCCGATAAGATGCATTTACTTCAGAAATGCAGTCCATTTGTCCCTGAACATCACTCAGTGTGATGCTCGGATGGTTTCTCTGTTGCATAACAAACACTGGTTACTCTGGGAAATGTGGTTATCAACCACTCCAATAATTGATACCATGCCCCTTGAACTGTGTTTCTGTAAACTACTGCAAATAGAGGCAGCATTCCCATCATTAAAAGCCAATGATGGATTCCTTGTACTAATGGATTGTTCTTGTTATGTAAATCTACCATTCATTTTTTTCAGGTATTCCGTATTTTACCTAAGACTGCTCAGAAATTGTGAGACCCATCATTGTTAATATGTTTGCGGCCATTGAAATCATATATAAATAAATAAAATAATTGCTTTATTTCTAAGTTTCCTTCCAACCCACACTTAAGAATAATGTTGCATGGTTGCTTTGGAGTATTTCTTTTTAAAACGGCAAATATCAAATTTATAGGCTACTATTTTAGATCCAGCAGTACTCTAATATCCTATTGGATAAAAGCTTCATAAAATGTAAATATATAATAAGTACTGATATTTTTATTCATAAAAATATATAGTTTTTATTATCATTTAAAAGGGGGGTCAGCATATGGAGGTGCCTGGCATTCATTACAACATTTGTTTAATGTATGAAATCGAGTTCAGTATTAAGGGTCATGAATGTGTAGTTCAGTACAAATCTGACACAAAATCAGACGTCATCCCTATAATTTGCCTTTCTAGGCTAAATATGGCCCAAAGGTGTAATTTAGAAAGATCAACCAGCGAACGCTGCACAAAGAGGTGGTGACATGCATTTAGTTATCATTATGTAGCCTGAACTCCATCATAGATGATTCAGTATCGTTTTAATTTACACTCTAATTAGCACTGCTTAATGGAAGCCAGGGTTAATGGTAACCCTGGCTTCTCAATGAGTAATGAGCTGCCTACTCAACGCGACGCAACAGCTGCGCAGGTAGATGGCGTCAATCGCTCAATCTCAAACCAGCGGCAACTAAACGATATCCTGCGTTACGTAACAGTCGAACGTACGTTTACATATTTTTATATTTACGTTTCAGTCCGTAATACCGATGCGACAAACGTATAGCTCCTGTTATGAAGCAGCATTACGAGCTTAAGTAAAAGATGACGCGGGAAAACTGGTCACTTGGCAAGGTCAGAGACAACAGCATCTGTACATGTGCTTCTGTGTAAAGGTCTGGACGCTTTCAGGGAACAGGTTCGCCTGATTGCCACTCAAATGCTACAGTTGTCTAAAGTGAGTGAGATTTGGTCCCTAAAAGGTAGCCTAAACCTTACAAACAAATGCTGTGGATATATCAATGAAGTAGAAAATCCACATAGTATCTAAAGTATCTAAAGGATAATTAACCTAACTTTGTTTTTTAGAAGAAAATGCTCTCGCTTTATATTCCATTCGCAAATATTGTTTACTGTTCAGGTACTGTACGTCTTAAATTCTTCTCATCTCTCCATCAGTAGGACTAAAACATGTGTCTTACCTCACACTGCACATTTGATACGCCTTTTTTCCTTAAATAAAATTACAATATAGCCTGTCATTAATCGAGGTTTTTAAATGATCTCCTAATTTCCTAGAATAACAACAAACTATTGTGAGCACGCGAGATTGCTCGCAACTTCCAAGTTCAACAAGACCCAGCAAAGATAGGTTATTTTGCGTTTATCGTAGCATACTGATGTTCATGGGTCAGAAAAGCATCAGATCAGCGCGGGACCTAAATCACAGTGATTTACTGTTAACCTGCTTCCAAATTATGGTCTACTAATTGGTTGAGAAAAGAGTTGACAGGTTAAGCAATAGCCTGCATGACTACAAAGCAATGAGGGGTGTGATTATGTCAGTGCTATAGTTACACTGTATTGAGAGTTTCATATTTCCAAATATTTCCTCAGTTTAAAACGAGTTGCACCTCTATTTTAAACGCTGTGATGCTCACAAATTGAGTTAACTTATGAGCTGTGAATTAGGCTTACCTTAGCCTGGTTTATGAGAAGCCCCACAAATGTGGACACCAACATAGAGCGAGACATCGTCGGACTTTTTCTGCGCATATCCTGCTTGATGAAGGGGAAAGCTGACGCCGGCGGCTCCTCTGGGACAGTGACCGTGTACGATTGTCGTATACTCGGCATTTTGACTGGAGAAAACTAGCAGAATAGACTGCGAAATGTCTAAATGTGACTCGACAGCACCAAAGCCACTATATTCCTGCGTATCAGTAAATATCCTCTTTTAATGCAATCTCTCTGACGGTCCCTTATTGTATTCCTCAGGTGATTTTCTTGTCATGCACTATGTTCAGTCTATGTCCTTGGGCTCACGAGAGCTTTATATTCACGAAAAACGCAGACGAATCGCGCAGGTTGCATACAATAAATAAAGCAATAGATAAAACACAAAGTACAGTACTAAAGCGACGCGCGTTTAAATGCTTCCTACAGAGTTCGGTCTTCTGCGCGAGCGCTGAGCGTCAGATATCAGCAGAGGAATAATGGAAAAGTCCTGTGCTTTTTTGCTTTTACTCGCGCGAGCGCACGCCCCCTCGGCACGAGAGATACGTCACCAAACGCCTCATGCTCTCCCGACGTCACCCAGTAGAGGACAAGACCTTCCCATTCATCTGTGACAGCAACACTGGACGCACAACTAGAACATGTACATGCAACGACGTTGTTACATTCTTGCATTTATTTTTATGTAACATTTCACTTAAAACCTGTATTGATGTATTATGTAGACGTATTCATTCACAAGATATTCACAGGTTGGTCAAAGTAATGTACAGACTCATTATTATAAGGATTAATTTAATTTAGCTAGAGGAAGAACAAATATCACAATTATGTTTTATTCCTCTTTTCATTGTCAATTTGTATCAGTGTAATAAAGTTGTGTTTAGTAGAAGCCTTGGGTGTAATTGACTTCTTAGGCTTCCAAAAAAGGGCAAATCATGGCAACCTGTTTAGTTGTATAGTTGAAATAGCTGCTACTAATTACTTAATAAAAACGCACAAGTGAACTGTCCAATGAATCAAACTGAATCGTAAACAGTATCAATGTTTTAGCAAACCTGTTTGAATGATTATATCAAAAGAGTCATTCATTCACGAAATGTTTAGCGTCACTAGCTCTGATTTTAAACAGCTGGTCGAAAATGATTTTCAGTCATATTTATTACGGCAAAATAAAGCATCTATGAAAGCATGCCACTAAATACAGCTATAAAAATGATTTAAACATATACACATTGGCTCTTTTTTCTGAAAAACATATTCTGTTTTTGTATAGTTTCTCATGTATTTTTCTACATATATTTTTTCTAGCTCGTCTGCTCTAGCCAGCTCATAGGCTGAAATGAGGCTAATTACAGGGCTTTGCACTGTAGGCCATTCCTTTGCACATTTATAAAGCTTCCCTGTTCAACTTATTCTTTAGATAGCCAAAAGACCACAAAAATTACAGTCAGATGTTGAAGAAGGAGTCATTCACTGCCTCTAGACAACAAGAATGTCTGAATGAAATGTACAATCCCTTACACAAAAAACTCTCAAAATCTTCTTCTTTCAAGGTATTTATTCTTATTTGCTTCTGTGGAAATATAGGTTAACATTATATTATATATATATATATATATATATATATATATATATATTTGTATACAAGTAGTAAAAATCATAAAATATTCTTTTCTACTTAATATGATGTAATAGAAAGTTTTAAGTGATGTGGTTGGTAGCATCATGACTCAATACTGTTATCCTCCAGTGACCCTATTACCTCACCCTACATTACTCCACACTAAAAGGCCCAACAGACCAGTGACCCAGAAGCAGCTGCAGGAAAATCTGTGTGGGAACAACGGCAGAAGCCCTAGTGGTGTTTCTCTAAAGCTCTCCTGTGTCTTTTCACCAGCCTATTATGTAAGCACCATCTAAAGCATGGCAGAGCTGGCCTATTCTGTGCAAATAATGGCATTCATCTTATGAAACACACTCTGAATCAAGCTTATATAAGAGCTGTTTGAAGCTGTGTGCTGAGCCTTATATTCATGCCAGCCACAATCCACATCATCAGTGATGGTCATGCCAAAGCATCCCCATCTCGCTGCCACAACTAACAGATGTGCTTATGTGAGAAAGACACACTCAAAAGGAATTAGAGGGGCTGTCTGTTTGGAAGAGATCGGTATAACAGGCCTCTATATAAACAAACCAGAGTGACACCATGAGCACAAAAGGAAAGTGTACGCTCAGAGAGCACACATAATCACAACACAGGGCATCTACACATACAGTAACTCCCTTTGACTATTACAGATTCACATTTGGATCTCCACGACCAATTGCACCCCAAAATCAAAAGCAAAAAAGAAGTTTAAAAATATCATTTGATAAAACCTATTTCAAATAATTAATTGCAATGAATCACATTCAAAATAAATTTTTTTTACCACTAAAATCACACATTTTTCAGTCGTCAACACAAATATTTATTCTGAATGCGATTTATCGTGATTTAATCGTTTGACAGCACTACATTTTTTGAATTATTAAGATTACAAACAGTATTGTTGTATATACATTACTTTATGCTTGCCTATCTAATAACCTGTAGGAGTTCCTTTAGCCCACAAAACAGTGGCGAGGTAGTAATGGGCGATATAAACGATATGCGATATAAACGATACAAAATTGGCCTACGATAGAGATTCTAATTCTATTGC